>JARYHS010008074.1:210471327-210701344 GCA_031002005.1 Vandiemenella viatica | reverse complement strand
TCTCTCTCTCTCTCTCTCTAATCAAATTACTGAAATTAAAAAATCAAAAGACACTTAACCAAAGTTTAACATTTTAAATAATCAAATGACCATATAGTATCTGGCAGAATTGCTACATTCCTTTTCAAAGTATTCCTTTCATAACTTCAAACATTAATCTCTACTTTATCCGACTCTTTCATTTTACCAAAGACCACAGAGTGTCTCAACGCGGGGAATTCATGTAAGAACGTTGACTCCTATCCTATTTCACGTGCACACACACACATTCGAAAATTAATTTTTTTATTTTAATAATCTATTTGTAACATGTATTAACTATGCTTAATATATTCATTCTTTACTGCTGAATAAGATCACAGACATTGGCAGATTCGCTTACCACTAAAAACAACAAAAAAAAACAAAAAACAAAAAATGTAAACAACGAATTTTTTATTTAATTTGATATATCTGTAACACATATTATCCACAGATTTTATCTTTCTGCACTTCTTCTCCATATAAAAATTAACTACGCCAAATCTTACACTTTTCAGTATGTGATGCATTTCTTTAAGTTCCTCCATTTGTGCACAGCACTTATTCTTAATAATGGATCCGAAATTTTCACTTAGCATATTAATATATAGGTTTGTAAAATATATTATATACTAGCCACAAAGCCCATCAAACATGACGGGTTTAACGGATTAACTGATTACTTCTTAGTAGTGGACCTAAATATAATTGTAATAATATAAAGCTCAATGTTCTGTAATTTCTCATCCCTTGTGACGTAGCAAAAAGTTTTTCATTGTCTGTTTGGTCCAGGTTGCGTTTCAGCCTAACAACAATCTTCGCCAATATAGCTGGTAGAAAATCAAAACATAATTCACACGCAAATTAATATTTTCCCTGTATCGCATGTCAATGTCATCATGCATCGATACCAATCATGCATTATGCGATGCAAACTTGATCCAAAATCTTCACAGTTTCATACAACTTTCTCATTTTCTATGATGAAGGTCCATGTTTTAACGCCTGAAATAATGACCCCAGTGAAAACGAAGGATGAAAAAAATAAATCTTGAAAACCTAAGCTATGTCACGTAATATTAGTTTTAATTGTGGTTTAAGTAGCACACATGGTGAACAATTTGGAACTTCTTTCATTCAAACCAAGTAATGAGTTCATTTAAAAAAAGCAACTGTTAATTAATATGCCATTCTAGCATTACATTTCTTAGCAATTACTTAAATAAATATAATTGTCATAAAATATAGTTAAGTGCATGCTTTGCCCTGTAAGAAAAGGTTTTCGTTGCTATTCTGGTCCAGGTTGTATTTCAACCTAACCACGTACTGAACTTGCGATAAATGAAACAATACTTTAATCACACGCATGGTGATACATTACTTTATCGCATTTTAGTGGTAATAATGCATCACGACATTAACTAAAACAAAAATCTTTACGGGTTCTCCATCTTACTATTTTATATTCGTGTTTCAGATAGATACTAACACCTTTGAATGGCTGACACAGTTACATGCGGCTAAAATATGGCATCAGTACAAGCAAAGGGAATTAAAAATAAATCTTAACAACTTACATCATTTCATGTAATATAAGTATGAATGTAGTCTATGTTGTGTAGATCTGAAAAGTGTGCAACTACTTTCGTTAAAACAAAGCAATGATGAAAGTAACAGAACACTCAAGAAAACAAATTAAAATTATTTTTTAAAAATTAAATTACTTATGCCCTCTGCTGTCAAGTGCCAGTTCTAATAACAATCTATCCAAATTGCCGCTAACAATGACAAAATATCTCTTACATATCTGTGGCCAATGATTTTAACGTATACTTTGACATAAAACGAATCTATTATTAAATAAATCAAATCTACTAATACTTATTATGTCGATTTAAACTCAATACATACTTTTATTTCCGTGTTCTGACAATTCACGGCTTAGTGTAATTCCTCGTGCCTTGCGTTGTAGCAAAAGGTTTCAGTTTCCATTAGGGTCCAGGTTGCATTTCAACCTAACCACGTTAACTTCTCGCCAGAAAAACAATACTTCAATCTCACGCATATTAATACATGAACTGTTTCCCGTTTTAGAGGCGATATAATTTTGATCAAAAATCTTCAAGGGTTTTTACACATTTCTTTTTTGTGATTTAGACTGATAGTAAAACGTTTGAATGGTTGACACAATTGCTGAACTCATAGGCTCAGTAATATTACGCAGTGAAAGCAAAGGAAATTAAAATAAACCTTATGAACTTACATTATGCCATATATTGTTGTTCTAAGTGTAGTGTAGAATTGCACAGTTCCCGGATCAATGTGCAACTATTTCCATTCAAACGAATTAATAATTTCAAAAATAGGACACAGTTTAAAATATTTTGAAATAAACTAAATTATTCATGCCCTATGCTGTAACATCAAATGCCACTTGTAATTATGATCCATGCAAAGTAATACCCTAACCAAAATTTTCTCTACATTGATGCACAAAATACAAAGCTTTTATCTTACATTTCTATGGACAAAGAATTTAAGGAATACTTCTACATGTCAAAAGAATGTTATGTAAATATAAGCATCTAATGATTGATATGTCGATTTTAACTCAATACATACTTTTATTTCTGTGTTCTGTGGGTTATTTTATTCATTGATGCTTGGAAATGCTATTAAATAATGCGCATTCCCACAAATAATATCGTAAAGCGTGACGTCATAGTGCAACGTCATAGATTGACGTCAGCGTGACACTTGTCTATTATACTAATAGATAATTTTAGCTTTCTGTATTTCTTCAAGTTCCTCCGTTCGTCCAATATTCTGGCCACTAGCTGCGCTATCTACCAGCCCTTGAAATATTGCTTCTTGCTTCTATATAAGTTCAGAGATTAATTTCGACTTTTGTTTCACCAAAGACCACAAAGTAGGCCATCTATAAGCTAAAAGGCCACTAGCTGCGACATCTACCAGCCATCAGGTGAAGCAACGCCAAGAACTGGCGGCATCTGAGTGAACTATGTAGGCGAACGAGTGTTTTATTTTACTTAATTTAATGTATTTGTATCTTATATTATATATAGATTTTTGCTTTCTTTACTTCTTCTCCATATAATCTTTAACTGTGCCAAATCTCACACTTCTCCGTGCGTGCAATATTCTTAAAAATGTATCATAAGTTTTCGCTTAGTGTATTAATATATAGATACCTGACCGCCTTACATATGAAAGAAAATTTTCTCACACCCTGATGCCTGAAATAAGGTGCCATCTTATGGTCGTAGTCATCTCTTCCATTCCACGCACCTCTTTTAATTCTTCCACCAATGTCTTTCCACGCCACATCACCAATACATACCTTGTACACTCCCATGACTCTCTTCAACCTCTCATCCTGTCTTCCAATGAATCACATTCCAGCTCCTTTATCATATTAGTTACTGGTTGTGATCTGCTTTTCAGAGACAAAGTTACTTATTGTGTTTTGCAGCAAATTTCAGAGACAAATCTAGCAGCCCTTCATTACACCCCTCCAACTCCTGTATTTGATATCCAAGAAGTGAGTGCCATAATATAGCACCATATTTAAGCAATGGTCTGATCAGAGTTTTGTAACCAAATCCCATAACTTCTCTAGTACATTTTCTCATTACTGTCTCCATCAAGTGAAAGATTTTGTAACATTTTCCCACCACATCTCGACTGTGTCCTGTCTTTGAGTCTGTTCCCAAATGTTATGCCAAGGTATTTACATTTGAAGTCTTCAGCGAGCAATTTATACCCCATTTTATAGACAACATTCTTCTACCTTTTTTACCTTATCATATAACATCATATCATCCGAAAATAACCAATCTTTTATAGTAAACTATCAACACAATCATTCATTAAAATAACAAATAGCAGTGGTTCCGGTACGCTACCTTGTGGCACTACCATGATCACTTCCACTTCTTTTGATACTGCATTTCATGGCCTAAATTTTTGTTTATTACCTTTCAAGAATTCTTCTGCTCAAATTTTTTCATCTACTCCAATAGGTTATACCTTATTTAGCCCAATTTTATGGCTCACTCTGTCAAAAGCCTTTGAAAGACCTAGTGCTATACTATCAATCTGGCCTCCCTTGTCCATTCCATCCATAATACTATCTTGCATATAGCCTACTGAGATTTTCAGGACTATCCTTGCATAAAGCCTTGTTGCTGACTTGAAAACCATTTACACACTTCACTTTTCTGATGTGGTTGCATATCAATCTCTCCATTAATTTAGATGCTTCTGATAAACTGATTAGTCTATATTTTTTAACTCTATTTTTCACCCCTCCCTTGTGAACCAGTACTACTATAATACTTTTCCAGTTGTCTAGTAAGCAGCAAGTATGTAAACTCAATTTAAATAATGTTTCAAGATAAGGTACAATGTCACCATTTTCAAGAAACACATAGTAATATTATCAACATCAGGTGCTTTATATATTTTTAGCTATATATCTTACTTCATGATATCCTCATGATGAATTTCACATTTTTTTTTAGTCAGCTCCTTCCTAATTGTGTGAATAAGCTCATTCTCAAATTTACAGCCTCCCATTCCTGAATCATAGTCCCTCGCAGTGTCACTGAACCAGATATTTAATATCTCTGCCTTTTTCAAATCCTCAGTAACATCCTCTCCATCATTCTGTATAACTGTCTCAACACCCTCCCTACCCCTCAGTTTTCTAATACAGTCATAGGACAGATGAAGCTATCAGTGGTTCTCCTGCACCAATAACATTCTTCAAAAACACATCTTTAACAAACTTCTTTGCTGTTATTAACTTCTTACTTAGTTGTTTCAAATACTCCCTACTGCCTAGCGGTTTCCTAAGTCTGCTATGTACTCTTCTCACCAACCTCTTTAAACCTACTCACCTCCCTAATATGGTATATAAGTTCTCTTTATTTTTTGCTTTGGAATTTTGGTGCAAATCAGTGCACCCGCCAAATCGAGTCAACGGCAGCACTGCCTACCCATTTCCTCGAAGCGATTCGGGCCATTGTTGAACCTCAATGTCTTTGGTTGTATTTAAGCTAACATGTCTCAAATTTCGGCTATGCATAGATATCAGCAATCTTAGCAAACATATTAAATTTTATTTAATTACTGTTCTTAGTTCAGATGTGATTTGGATGCAAACTTCAGCGATTTTGACACTCACTCACTTACTTACTCACTGATGATCATCAAAACTCTAAGGTACTTCTCGTAGCAGTAGAAAGCAGAAATCTGGTACACAGTTAACCTTTTACCCACATATTATAAGAAAATTCTGAAACTCATAAGTTTCCATATATCTACCATTTACCTACCGCTAACGTGAAATTGCTTTCTACCCTAATAACTTCATATACCTCAGATTTTCATTGTAGAGTGAGCTTACTAAGTTTAACTAATGTGTTAAATTTTACTTCTTTCCTTTTCTTACTTTGAAAGTTATTGAAATTCAAAATTTAATTTCGACCACGACAAACCGAGTGGGGCGGTGTAACGGTTAGCGTTCTCGCCTCGCATTCGGGAGGACGGCGGTTCGAATCCCCGTCCGGGCATCCAGATTTGGGTTTTCCATGGTTTCCCCAAATCACTCCAAGCAAATGCCGGGATGCTTCCTTCAAAAAGGCCATGGCCGAATTCCTTCCCATTCCTTGCCCCCATCCTTGCCCCCCAATCCTTTCCCGTCTCTAAAAGACCTCGATGTTAAAAAGAGACGTAAAGCAGTTACAAAAAAAAAAAAAAAATCGACCACGACAACCCGACATCACTGCACTTTCAGTAATCCTAGAAACAAGTAATTTGGTACACATACATGGTTTCATCCCTAAATCATAAGAAAAGTCTCATATTAGAGTTTTTCCCCATATTTATTGAATTACAATCTCAAACATGAAAAATTCTGGCACACATCTGTGCCTTAATTGCTTTGCACCAGATGAAGCTACATGCCTGAGAATCTTTTAATGCATAGAGATCAGCAAGTTTAACTAATATCTTAAATTTTACTTTGTTACTGTGCTTAGTTTGGAAATTACTAGTAATTTACTTATGGTGGTAGTTAAACCAGCGACAATCTGCATTGCTCGGCTATAGCGCACAGCCATTGTTTTCAGAGTGTGGAAAATTATATTTAACATATATTGATGTCAATTCTGAAATGTTTGTATTCATTGATTTTCAAATGGAATCATTACATTTGAGCAGCGATTCAGAATAATCGATAAACTTACAAAAATAAATGAAATACCACAAAAACAATTCTTGTAAAAATAGTCCAAGTCTCATGTTCGTGAAGTGACAAAAAGTTATGAGAAGTTTTTCTGAGCAAAGTCTACACTTTACATTGTGTATTCAATTCACTTTGAGAAACAGAATGGTTTCTCTTGTTGTCACAGAGCGTTTATTTGTGCACATCATAAATTTTTCTGGAATTTAGAGAATAATATCTACTTGTCAAATTAAAAAAAGAGCGAGGAAAATCCTTGGCTTTTACATATTTATAAGTATGATAAAGTAACGCATTTAAGGTACTTACACAGGTTAACTAAAACATGATTCTAAATTAACGATATGTTGACACCAAGAGAAACCATTCTGTTTCCCAAAGTGAAGTGAAGACACACTGTAAAGTGTAGACTTGGCTCAGAAGAAGATCTCATAACTTTTTGTTACTACATGAGACTTGGTCTATTTTTACCAGAATTGTTTTTTTGTGGGATAAGTATTTCTTAACCCTTTTTTATTACCTCCTTAATCTCTTCCCACTTCAACTCCACCCTACTAGCATCATCCTTCTATTTGTTGCAACTTCGTTTGAAATCTCTCTCAAATTCTTAAATTTGTGCCTTTTTTATAACTGTACCTATTCCCACCTTCAAATCACGGATTGGCAGAACAAATACCCCAATATCCATTAGAACTGCATTGTGATCAATTATTCCATTAGTTACTTGAGACTCAAAAGGCTATCAACAGGCCTTATTAGGAAGGTATCCAACATGTTTGGTCCCCTTCTGATCTGCTCTATCACTTGTGTGTAGCCTCCATCTCTTATTAAGGCATTTGCTAATCTCTGTTCCATTTAGTTATTGATCTTATTCCCTACCCAGTTGACACCAGGTAAATTTAAATCCCCACCAATAATGACAATTCTACACTCACTTCTGAACCATGAGTATGAATTAGTTTCTCCCAAACAGTCTCACTTTCATCATTCATTCTTCCACTACTGTAAGCATCCAACACCCTCATTTTTTCTTTTTTATTATACCAGAAGTCTGCCCCAAGTAACCAATGGTCATAATCTATGAACACCTGCGAATTGTAGTACTCATTGCTAACGAGTATACATATACACAAGCTTATGTATATATACATTTTGTTGATGTTGAGATCATTAGAGGCAGGAAAAGAATGGGGGCAGGGAACAGGAAGGAGTTAAGCCATGGCCTTTTGAAGGAGGCATCCCAGAATTCGCCAGGAGTGATTTGGGGAAACCATGGAAAATTCAAATCTGGATGCCCAGATGGGGATTCGAATACATATCCCCCTGAATATGACGCCAGGGCGTTACCGCTCACCTATCATGCTCAGTCAGTACGAATACTCTTCCACCAATTGGTCTTCTATCTCTGCAGTATACTCGGTGACCATCAGCGAAATCCTTAGTGTCTAGTAATCCACCTTTTAACCAAGACTATCCCTAAAGTTACTTGTGGTTCATGTATCGCTTTTAAGATTGCAAATTCTATTACTTTGTTCTACAGTTCACAAACACCTCACACATGTTCACATAATTGTTGCAAGTAAACACTTAACAAAATATTTGTGTTTTTCTGAGTTAAAAATGCTTTAGCTGATATTCAGAAGAAAGTAAATAAAATAAGCAAAATAACTAGTGCTAACAACAATTTAGACTATTTGAGCATTAAAAAACCACAAAGAACGGACATAAATTGTGGTATATGTATATTGTGTTATTTTCATGTATTTCAGTCAGGAACAAAAATCTGAGGTCTAATAAAAAGTAACTACAACTGCTGAAAAAAAACAATAATTTTCTTACCTAATCTTCTTTTTAAACATAAAGCTGAATTAATATAATCAATATTAATTGTGAAAAAAATATATATACTGACATTTTATACATCTGATTTACTGATTTAAACACAGCATAGCTACTTGCCATTGCTGATTACAGAGATATTTAGGTGTGGACATATGACAAAGTCTATGCTGTAAGTTTATAGATCATTGCTGAAACTATCTATAAACAACAATCATGAGACGGATGTAGCTTTAAGTATGATCAGTTCATTGGCAGATGAGCAGCTGGCCACAGTACATGCCAGGAGAACCTGTAGCATCATTTTACAGCTGTGAAGAAAATTCCAGGAAGGAGGAAACCTTTTACAACAGTTTGGACAAAGTCAGCCATCTGCTACAACCAAGCGTGAGGATTGTCATCTTTTACCTTAAATGCCCAAAGATGTCCAACCAAGACAGTTCATGCAGTTTCTGACCACACATCTTGTATTAAACAGTGTATCATAAGTGTTGCGAGGTTGCTTTGTATGATCAACGACCTGGCAGATGTAGTCACTCACACAAAGTTACAGTAGAACTCCAACTAACCGAACTCTCACTATCTGAATCGCTGAATATCCTAATCAATTTTTAGATTTAGGAGAGTGGGGTAGCGTGATTTGTCAGACCCTGGGTATGAAATTAATAAATGATGATTAACTTACTGAAAGTACGAGAGAAGAAAGTGACGAGGAAGATGATGACTTTATGTCAAAGTTGAAGCAGACACAGGACCATCAGTTAGTCAAGCATTTACCAGCCTTGAAACTGAGTTGAAGTGGCTGGAGCGTCAGCCTGAGTGTGACCACATGCAACTTCTCACTGTTAAGCGTATGTGTGACTTGGCTGCCCGCTTATCATGTAAGTGTTGCCTTTTCATTTATTTAACTAAAGGCTATTTTTCTTTGAAAATAGTTTTTTCCCATTTTCAATAAACATACTGTAATTAATTAAAATAGACCCTTTTTCGGGAAAAAATCCAATTATCCGAATTTTTGATTATCCGAATGGGGTCCCGGTTTCAATTGATTCAGATAATTGCAGTTCTACTGAACCATGATGCTTATCGAATATGGGTTCTTGCACAGTGTGATTGAATCAGGAACAGTGTCCTGTTCACAGAATAAGACATATTTTTGTCATGAGAGTGACCCTCACTGTATGTTCATCTAGTGCATCCCTGCCAATATTGTGGAATGGGACATATATGTTGGTGCCGTTTTCTTGGCTGGAGCATCACTTATGTTAGCAGCACGTATCCAGCTGCATGTCTTTTCTAATAATACTGTGACTACCGTTGTTTATAGGGATGACATGTACAGCTAATTTATGATACATGTGTACCTGGGTTCCATGGTGATAATGGTAATGTCCACCCATGCAGGGCTGGCCTAGATGAAAGAGTGCCTGCAAAATGCGGAGATCACATGTGTAGAGGGGCCAGCTTGCTGCCCAAGCACAAATTCAATTGAATATGCATATGGCTCTCTAGGCGAGATGATGTACTCCAGCAATAGGATGAGTTACTGCAAGCCATGTCAGATGGCCTGATTCACAGTATGCACTATCCTGTTTTGCAATGCAAGGTCATCATACCCTGTAATGATTTTCTGTATGAGACAGTGCTGTCACTCACAGTCTGTTTCTGGTTTTCCTGTATACCTTTCATCAGTAACGCAGCATCACAAGTAACATTGTTCACAGCACCCCTCTTAGTGTATACATTATCACTCCACCCTATGTTTCTGCATGGGGATCGAAGATCCCTTAACTTATGGACAGAAGTGCATTAAATCTTTTACTGCGAAGAAAATGTCATTTTCAGCTGTCATCAGCATTGTACAACTTTCCACAGGGCTATCAATGAGATATTTCGTTAAGGAAAGAGACAGAATGGGAAGTCTGACATTCTAGAAAAAAGAATGATACAAACTTATCTGAAACCCATTTTTGAAATTTAAAATGAATTCTTAATTCACCTTAAAAGAAGCCAATTGTATGCCATGAGGAAGTCTCTCCAACAGTATGGTGAAAATTGAAGTGATTTGGAATTATTCTGATGAAACATTAACACCAGCAGTGGAAGCCTGTGATATCATCAATTTTATATTCTCTTTTTAGGGTTAAAAAAAAAAAAAAAACTTGTTAATTGGCT
This sequence comes from Vandiemenella viatica, assembly GCA_031002005.1. Taxonomy (NCBI): domain Eukaryota; kingdom Metazoa; phylum Arthropoda; class Insecta; order Orthoptera; family Morabidae; genus Vandiemenella; species Vandiemenella viatica. The sequence continues at coordinate 210,691,041 of JARYHS010008074.1, read as the reverse complement.
AATTGATTTATGTTGTAAATGTTGATTTCATAATAAACTAGCAGAGTTCCCAGCAGTATAGTTGGTGTAGATTTACTCGTACACTATTTTTATTAAGCATTGAGAAAAATGTGTTAAAAGTTTTATAAAATTCGCGCCAACCATTTTTTTAATTAAAGCAAACCTCAATTCACTACCTCCTGCCAAAAAAAGGGGCGGGTTGAAGTTTATTTACACGCACACTATTTTCATTTGTCTGAAAAGATTCATGTGTATCAAGCATCATTAATTTGGTAGCACACATTTCCTGTGCTAAACCAAACATTGATTCATGCATACAGTTCCAAGAATGGAATGGGTTGGATACTTTGAAACAGAATGTCAGTTTTCAGGCTACATTTCAACCTAATAACTTCTACTCATGTTGCTGCTCGAAAATTGAAACATGTACCATACCTATATTAATACATACCACAGACATAAAAATGTATCTGGTATCACGCAAGAAATACAGATTTTGGCAATATTACGATATCAGAGTCGCTGAAATTTGATTACTTTTATGGTTGGTTCTTATATACCCTGATGAGACAAATTGAAAGAAAAGAACATATATTTTTGATATCTCACTTAGTTTTCGAGATATTGAATTTAGGTATAGTTCCTTGTGCTTTTGGTGATGTTTTTCTTCTGGTCCAGGCAATATCTCAACCTAACCACTACAACTAAGAAGAAAACAAAACACCTATTGTGCCTGTTCACCATGTAATTCCTAGAGCGATTTTCTTCAGGTCCAGGCAACCTGTCAAACTAACCACCTCAATTTTGAGATACGATGTCTTGAGAACTAAGAGAGGTATCAAAAAAAATTGTATTCTTTATTTTGATTTGATTTGTCGAGTTACAGAAGAATTTATCAATATGGCATTGGTGAATTTTTTTCTTTTTCAGGCAGCATATTAACCTAATCAACTCAATTTTGAGATATATCTCATTAACTAAGAGAGGTATCAAACAATTGTATTATTTAATTTCAATTTGTCTCGTCGAGTTACAGAAGAACTCATGATGAAATATGGCATTTGCGAAAATTTTTCATGGCCACTTTTCAGCCTAACTACCTCAGTTTTGACGTACGATATCCTGAGAACTAAGTGAGATATCAAAAAAAAATATTCTTTGCTTTCGATTTGTCTCAGAAATATAAGTATCAACCATAGAAATTATCAAATTTCAGTGGCTCAGATATAAAATCTCCCATATTTTGAATGAATTTTCAGAATTTGAAAGCTTGGGGTCAATGTTAAAATTTAAGGTATTTCTTAAGACGTTACAAAACATTTATTTTACGAATACTCTAGTATTACCTGAATATTTCTGAGCCGATTTTGACTATGTTTTCACAGTATCAACATTAGTTATAAACTAGACGACCCGTGCGAAAATTTCGCGAATAAAATGCGATGAATAGTGAGGTTGAATGCTTGTAATATAATGAAAAGTAGAACCGTACTTTCGTAGCAAATATTTTTTTTTTTTTTTTTTTAGTGTAATAGGTACGTATCAAAATATTTACAACATATTACGAAACAGTTAGGAAAATTTAAAACACTCTGTATTTACGACAAACTGACACTGACCTAAACAGGATACAACCAACCTGAACAAAATATACATAACATATCAACGTCTCTGTGATATTTGTTGCTGTGCGAATAAAATGTTTACATTGGAATTGTATAGCAAAACGAAAGTGTTTCCATAACAGAAAAAATATTCGAAAATGCTATTTACTGAATAAACAAAGAGTTTATTAACATCTCTATGATATCTGCTTCTGCAATCTAGGGACTTGGCTCTGAACTTTCTCATACGCGCTACCACTTTAAGCACCAAATTCCGAAAAATTCTTTCGATATATGATATTACCTAACTGGAGACCTTATCTTTAAAGCGATATGATATTTATCGATTTTGGCTAGGTATCGAAGAAGATAAATGGCTTGTAATTAAAAATAAACACGCGTAGAAATAATATTAATACTTTTGCACTTTAAGGGTCGAATTCAAAAATTTCTTTTATAAAATGTGGCGTGACCAAACCAGCCACCTTGCTCTTTAAAGTTATACCTCATTTATCGATTTCGGTTAGTTGTTAAGCGAGGTAAAAAAAAAAAAAAAAAAGTCTAGAAATGATGATATTTTTGCCCCGTATGGGTTTTTTCTTAAAATATGATGTGACTAAAGAGGATATTTTAATATTTAAAACGATACCTCATTCATTACTTTCCTTTTAAGTATCAAGGAAATAAATAGCTCGTATCAGCAAAATGGGTTGTAGAAATATTAATACTTTTTCACTCAAAGGTTAGAATTTTGAAAAATTTCTTTCTTAAAATGTGGCGTAACAGAACCTAAGTTCTTACGAAGACCTCAATCATTAAAATGATACCTCGTTTATCAATTTTGTTTAATTATCAAGGGAGATAAATGACTCGAGACACAAAAAACGCATTTTAGAAATACTGATATTTATGCCGTTTAAGGGTTCAATTCAGAAAAATTCAATTCTTAAAATGTGATGTTACCACAGCGGTAACCTTAGTTTTTAGAATGATACCACATTTATCTACTTCAGTTAGATATTAATGGAGATAAATGGCTCGTGACACAAAAATGCGTTGTAGAACCATTTATACTTTTTCCAATTAAGGGTTGAATTCCAAAAACATTCTTTCTTAAAATATGATGTCACAAAGCTGAGACATTACTCCTCATAATCCTACTTCATTTATTGGTTAGATATACATGCAGATAAATGGCTCGAAACACAAAAAATGCATTTTAGAAAAATTGACATTTTTGCCCTTTAAGGGTCGAATTACGAAAAATTCCTTTCTTAAAATATAATGTTACCACAGCGGAAACCTTACTATTTAATATGATACTTCATTTATCCATATCGGTTAGATATCCAGGGAGATAACTAGCTCGTGACACAAAAATGCGTTGTAGAAAAATTTATACTTTTTCCCATTAAGGGTTGAATTCCCAAAACATTCTTTCTTAAAATATGATGTCACAAAGCTGAGACATTACTCCTCATAATCCTACTTCATTTATCGGTTTTGGTTAGATATCCATGTAGATAAATGGTTCGAGACACAAAAAACGCATTTTATAAAAATTGACATTTTTGCCCTTTAAGGGTCGAATTACGAAAAATTCCTTTCTTAAAATATAATGTTACCACGACGGTGACCTTACTATTTTATATGGTACCTCATTTATCTGTACCGGTTAGATATCAAGGGAGATAAATAGCTCGTGACACAAAAATGTGTTGTAGAAAAATTTATACTTTTTCCCATTAAGGGTTGAATTCCAAAAACATTCTTTCTTAAAATATGATGTCACAAAGCTAAGACATTACTCCTCATAATCTTACTTGATTTTTAGATTTTGTTTCGTATCCAGGGAGATAGATGGCTCGAGCTACAAAAAACGCATTTTAGAAAATTTGCTATTTTTGCCCTTTAAGGGTCGAATTACAAAAAATTGTTGTGTTAAAACATAATGATACCACGGCGGAGACCTTACTCTTTAATATGATACCTCATTTATCTGTATCGGTTAGATATGAAGTGAGATAAATATCTTGTGACACAAAAACCAATTGCAAAAATATTGATACTTTTGCCCTTTAAGGGTCTAATTCCGAAAAAAAATTTGTCTTAGTATATGACGTTACTAAAGCGAAAATCTTAATCTTTAAAATGATACTTCATTAAAGGATTTCAGATAGGTATCCAGGGAGATAAATGACTTGTAACACGAAAAAAAGCATTTTAGATATATTGACATTTTTGCCCTTTAAGGGTCGAATTCCGAAAACTTTCTTTCTTAAAATATGATTTGACCATAGTGGAGACCATAAGCTTTAAAATGACACCTCATTCATTGATTTCGGTTAAGTATGAAGGAAGATATAGGCTTGTGACAAAAAAATACCTTATAGAAATAATATATATGATTACGACAGCTTGGTTAAGAAACTGTATTATTACATTACTAAATAATGCTAGATTATGTTAGAAACTCACATTTGATTCAATTGCGAAGTGAATGATTATGCTTTTTGCTTGAAACGCCAGGTATTTTAGCTCCGAGCATTCAGCCTTTTATACAAATATCAAAGATGAATCCAGAATAATATTATCATAAATAATGCTGACGGCCAGAGACCTTGTAGTTTTAGTGCTAGAGATTGTGGTTAAAAAAAATTTGTTGTTTTCCGTTATTAGTTTCTCACGTTCAATACGACAATCTATGACATTTAAAAACTAAATCTCCCCAGTTAAAGGAAAGAATATTTCAAGTTTTGTTTAACGTGGAGTATGCAACATAGGTATTATTACGAGGGCTTTCCAGAAAGTAACAGATGTTTTGACCTGGCGCAACAATGGGTGCTCCTAGCGCCACTATCATGGCGTCAGACTGTTCATACAATCAATACGTAACCAGCCGTGGTAGTTTGCACATCGTACCTATCGTACTTTGAATACAGTAGAGTGTTAAAATGAGCGCTGCAATTAAAAATCCCGCCAGTTGTGAAGTGCGAGCTGTAATACAGTTTTTGTTGGCGAAAAATCACAAACCAATTGAAATTTATCACCAGATTTGTGATGTGTACGGCCAAGGAATAATCAGTGAAAGCCGAGTGAGGCAATGGTGCATTGATTTTAAAAATGGTCGAACCAATGTTCACGATGAGGACCGCATGGGTAGGCCTAGTGTTGTGAGTGATGAACTGGTGGTGAAAATCAACGAAAAAATCCGCGAAAATCGTCGTTTCACGATTACGGAGCTTTCAGAACATTTCCCCCAAATTTCACGGAGTTTAGTTCATGAGATTGTGGTTGGTAAACTTGGTTACCACAAATTTTGTGCCAGGTGGATTCCGAAAATCTTAACAGAAGACCACAAAAAACAGAGACTTGCTGCAGCACTGACGTTTCTGGAAGACTACGCCAAAACTGGAAACCAAGTTATCGATCGTATCGTAACTGGCGACGAGACTTGGGTAAAGCACGTCACCTGTGAAACAAAACGGCAGTATATGGAATGGGGACACACGCATTCGCCCAAGAAACCAAGGAAGTGTCTGCAAACGCTGTCAGCAGGGAAAATTATGGCTACTGTGTTTTGGGATGCTAAGGGTGTGATTCTCGTTGAATTTCTTGAACGTGGCCAAACAATCACTTCAGAAAGGTATTGCGAAACACTCAGAACATTAAGACGCGCGATACAAAACAAGCGTCGGGGAAAACTCAGTGAGAAAGTTTTGTTTCTCCACGACAACGCTCGTCCACACACGGCCAATCGTTCCCCAGGGCTCTTGGATGGTTTTGGATGGGAAGTTTTCAATCACCCGCCGTACAGCCCGGATTTGGCACCGAGCGACTACCACCTGTTCCCGGCGATCAAGACGTGGCTCGCAACACAACGGTTTGAAACTGACGCTCAACTGCATGCTGGTGTAAACCATTGGTTGAAGTCTCAGGCGGCAAATTTCTACAGAGAGGGTATCGAAAAGCTTGTACCACGTTATGATAAGTGCCTTAATTTAAATGGCGATTACGTTGTAAAATAGCCTAAGAGTTTACCTCTAAAATGTATATAATAAAAATCGTTTTTTTCACTTTGTTTATTTTTTATTACAAAACGTCTGTTACTTTCTGGACAGCCCTCGTATTAACTGCTTTTCATCTTTTCATTATAGGGTATGGTCAAAGACATTGCAGTTGCAGGGTATGCTACATCTAGTGGTTCCATCTTTCGTATGTTTCACCACACATTGAGATTTTCATTTAATGCTCCAGTGTAGTGTAACATAGAATCATAAGACATGCGAGACACCTGGATTAAGATTCTAAGCTTTAAAATGGTGAAAACCCCATTGAAATCTGCTCAGTCGTTTCAGAGTTTTTATTTTCCAAATTCATCCAGTTTTCATTTATAGATGTAGAATATAAAACTATATTAAAAGATTGATTGTAACCGGGAGCTTCTTCAATATTTGGAAATTAAATTGATTTGTTGATTGATAATATTATAAATATATAGTCATTCATAAATCTCTCCAAGATTTCAGACATTTATTATGCAGTGGCGATGACAGATGCAGCAAAAACTGTCACATGTATGGATATAGAATCTCTCGAAGTTTCTGATGTACCTTAGAGGTGTTGCATACCATGCACCTTTGGTTACTCGACAAACATTGATACTTTTCTGGCGTCTCAGCTGCCCTGTTAATATTTCAGCGCACAGGCAGTGTTTTCTTAAATTTTGTAAACCATGCATGGATTAATTTGTCTGTAAATGGTTTTGTTTGATATTTCATATGATATTTCCACTTCGCCATCACTACTAAAACATTTACTGAATTTAAAAAACAATGATTTCTATTCATCACTGAATGCCATGTTGTTCTGACAATCCACTGGCTTACACACTGTTGACGCTTTTATAAACTGAAACATGGAGAGATTCTATATCAACAGATACGACAGTTTCTTTTGTATTTATCATTACCACAGTATAATACACGCAGACAGACTTATGAATTACCCCGTATTTAACCAAAATTTTTCTATTTCGAGTTTTTCCACGCAAAGTCCCATTTTTATAATTTTGGGCCCATTAAGTTTATTTCATAATGGTCCTATTTATTTCGTTATACTCTCTGTTTCGGGGTGTTTTTCTTATTTTTTTTTACTGCTTATCGTCTCTTAACAGTCTTTAGAAACGGGAAAGGATGGGGGGGCAAGGAATGGGAAGGAATTCGGTCATGGCCTTTTGAAGGAAGCATCCCGGCATTTGCCTGGAGTGATTTGGGAAACCATGGAAAACCTAAATCTGGATGCTTGGATGGGGAGTCGAACCGCCGTCCTCCCGAATGCAAGGCCAGAACGCTAACCGTTACACCACCACGCTCGGTTTTGTTTCGGTATTTTTATACAATGCATCTAACCATTTATTCAGTTTTTCTCCACCCCCCCCCCCTCCTGTTTAATTATGTAATATCAGAGTATATCTTGACAAAACCAGCAAAGGGTTTCTATCCCATACCATTTATACAGTAAATAACTTTTATAAGAATTTTCTTAATAATAAATTTCAACTTGAAAATAAATTGATATTGTAAAGAAAAAGTTAAAATTGAAAAATTGTACCCTTTCATTGCATTCATTTTGACTGACAGTGCTTAAAATTACAATGATTTTGATGTAGAGTCTAAAAATTTTATTCGAAGAGCTATAGCGATGTCTATAGCACCAAGTGGGTCGAAGATGAGGAAAATCATTCAGTTTCTAAAATTACGGCAGCATATTGTCAACACCGAGAGAGACATTTTGACTAAAAATAGTCAAAGAGAAATGTTTTAGATAAATAAAGTTGTAAATTTTCTGCTAAAGCTACAAAGTTAAAAATGGATATAGATAAAAGAGAAAAATTTGTTGAACAAGAATATAATATTGGTTTGTAGATAAATTTAAAATTTAAGGATAAAAAGTCAAATTGCAGGTTGAAATATTGTAGCTTCCTTACACACATACGTCATTAATCCAATTACTCATAAAAGACAGGTGATGATAAAGAATGGTTTTAGGAAAGAGAGAGATATATACTGGAAGAGAGATTGATTTTTTTTCTAAGAATGACAATGTTTATCTCATTCCAAACTAAAATGTACTTAATGAGAAATTATTTCACGAAGATTTTGATTTATGCCATGCAGATGGGAAATAAATGATTTTGAAGCGTAGTTAGGGTTTATTGAAAATTGCACTCCAGGTAAAATGAGTTTCATACACCAGATGTTAGAAAAAACTTTAAGAAATACAATAATTAAAAATCTCAGTGGGATAGTAAATATTTCAAAAGTTACTAGCTGATATCATAAATAGAACTTCTTGCATTAATAACAAGAAAACTATGCAATTTAAGACAGAAATTTTAATAGAACAAAACATTAAGAAAACAAATGAAAATTTCAGACAGATCTGAAAAAGTTAGTGGGTCAAGAAAGTGGTTCCCAAACTTTTTCCTGTTAAATGCCTATTTTTTCCTTATTCAGTAAGCATTATTTCACTAAACACCGACTGCACTGGACATTTGTGTCGTTTAGGAGTGGCCATTGGCACTGGTATTTTTCAGTGAATATGTAGGAAGTGAACTTAGAATCTCAGCACTCAGTAACAAGTGTGGACTAATGATTATCAAAGATGTAGGAAGTGATTCTTAAAATTAGAAGTCAGATGATAGATGTTTGCTTTAAATTTATTTCACACTGATCTGACTCTCATCTTTCAGGAGTGTAGAGGATTTTTGAAAGATTTTTGGGAGTACAAGTGAATCTGTATGTAGTGATGACCTGCAATCCTCACATAAAGATTCAAATGTTCTGATGCCAAGTAAAGGATGCTATACATTGAGTACCAAGGAGAAAACTACTCAGGAAGGTGAAAACCGCCAGAGCAAGTGCCGACTATCCTACCATCTCTTTAATTTAGGCACTACCTCTGTGAAGTCTAGGTTAAAATGGAAGTGAGGGGAACACCTAATTAAACTGAGGTTTACCTCTGTCAAGGCTATGTTTTGTTTGCATTAACTTTGATAGAACACTCTATAGTTTAGACTCCACTGTAAGCTATACATCCATTTTATGTGGATAAGCTAATACAACAGCAGAGTGGACATTAAAATGAATTTCAACCATTAAGTCTATATCAAATTCTTACTTATGAATTTAATGAGCAGTACTTCCTTACAATCAAATGCCTATGGAGAATAAAGAATCCCAACTGATATACATAAACTTAAAACATTCTTTACTGTTTATGATATCTTTGTTCTTTCAGAAGATATGAATTATGTGACCAATAAATGAATTAAGGTTAAAAGTGTATCTCACACTCTAGAAATTTCAACACAATGTTACATTTTTACGGCAATTTGATTTCTTAACCAAAAGTTGCTGGAATGGTTATAGAAACCAAAGAATTAAGTTCCTCAAATCATTCTGTATCCTTCTATTTCTCTCATTAATATTACGTATTTTCTCTCTCTTTCCAATAAAACAAAAACAGAAAACAAATATATGAATACAAAGCATCTTGGCCACAATCAGATGAAGTAATGAGGTCAACATATTACACCATTTTTAAATGTAAAAATTTCATAAGAAAAGAAGCTAAAATACCTTCTGTTGCAATTCCATAACATGTTCCTCCATATTCCGATGGTTGTCACAGATACCACCCTAAAAAAAAAAAAAAAAAAAATCAGCTATATTTTTGGCAAAAGGCATGCAAGACATACAGCAATTGAAGCATTTCATAGTAACACTTACTGATGCTTTCAGTTCAGCATGAAGTGTATGCTTGTCCACTTTATTTGAGTCTTCTATAGTACACCACCCACACTGGTCTTCAGAAACTTCAGAAGAAGTTAATATTCTATCTGACCATTCAGATTCTTCCTGAAAGTTAAAGGGAAATCTTTCTTCACAAAGTACAGGAAACATCAGTAGAGATTTGTGAAACAAAATATAATTTACAAAGCATAAAGATGCCAAATAAACAAACAGTCTTTAAATGACCAAACGATTAGAAAAGATACACTGTCAAAAAAATCTTCCAAAAGACACCAAACCAAGATGAACATATGCCATGAGAATGCTTCTACAGTGAATATTGGTTGAATGCTCTGTGATATTACTATAGTAGTATGTTCAACTGAGCAGTCTGGAATTGTAGCTGTCAAAGAGATTAATCGTGTATAGTATCCTGATAATAGAATGCTGCAAATGTCATAATCCTGCAATGCTCATCACAGCATTTGCCCTCGCCTGTGGTGGGCAGTAACAATTTTTCGAAGTCACGGAGATGTGTCGGATCAGTGCCTTCTTTCAAAGTTATCTATCAAACCAAAAGATAGATTTTGTATAATAAATCCTGATTAAACTATATTCATTTATTAACTGCACACATCCTTACACAAATTCGAAAATTTAGCAGAAACTTATCAGCAAGTTAAGAGATACTTCACCCAAAATATAAAGCCTTCCATCAACTTCAGGTTACTCTCATGTGCCGTCATCGATTTGACTAAAAAAATAAATAAAAAGCCTAAGAGAATTAGTTTTGGAAGTGGAAAGTATGTATTAGTAAAAATAACACTATTTCTGAGATTCTGTACATGGAGTGAATTAATTTTTTTTTTAAGTTCATTTAACAGCACTTAATTTTTAAATCTAATTCTACTATTCTACTTGTACTCGAAAAGTAGTACATATTTCTGGTTTTTGTTAGATTGCAGTAACTTTTTAAGTCCTTTTAAATACACCTGTTACTAAAACAATTTGAGAGTTAAGAGGTTGTATTTTATAACCATAAAGATTTTTTCTTTCAGCCCTCTACTAAGCCACCTGTAATTAACTACATGATTTTTCCAAATTTTGTTTTTATAATCAGCATAAGTTTAGTAAGTACTAAAGTAGAGCAGAATTACAAATTTATAAGTTGATGCGTTCGGAAGTTGTGAGGCTGTGACAGACAGAAAGATGAGTGATTACATACTGGTTTCATCTTACATAAATAAAGAACCCTTAAAACCACTAAAATAGATGCCAATGATTTTCAGAACAACTGTGCTCTAAATGTGAGAATTCAGTATCATCACACAATCTTGTAGTAAATTATATATGGCGACTGTGGAAAAGCCATTAAGAAATGAAAATAAGGAGGGATAGGGATGTAAACCCATCACTCACACACATACAGGATTAACAGGAGTCTGAGGAATGTCAAACACATAAACATGAACTTGGCCACATTTTACAGCTTGAACCTTATTTGGGTGGTGAGGTGAGATGTATGGTACGGGGATGTGTTCACAATGAAACTCACCACATCAATTAAAGCCATAGATATGAATAAGAGGTGAAGGTTGGAGATGAATATTTTGGGAGGAGAAGCAGGCAACAGATAATTATGGGAAAATTATATCATCTGGAAAGGCCATGCAAACTAACAACAATAAATGAAAAAAAGGGAAAATGTAGCAGAAAAAAAAATTTATATTTTATGTATCAATTTTGTATAAACATGTATATAATGATATTAATAAGGATGAAACTGCTATAAAGTATTGAAAATAAGAAAGCATATGGAAAGTAAATGAAACTTACCTGGGATAAAGGTGGCTGGACACAACAAACCAAAAATGACGAACATGACATGGAGCCTTATTCTTGAAAGTAGATGAGTCACTTAGCGAGGAGGCTTGATATATATAATGTGTGGAAACAATAAGTGATAGGTTTACTAGTGTGGGGAGTTACCACAGATTGAGGCCAGGACTGTGCTTGGTAAGTCTAGTTCTAATCTATGCAGTTCTGAAGGGGTTGCAGTATCAGCAATTACTGTGACTGATCTTATTGTAAATTAGTTGTTGGGAAATCTAAGTTGCTGGTATATTTGGTAAATGAGGTATGTAGTTGTGCAAGTTGCATGTCCAATAACAGGATAATATTCTCCTGTGATGGTGTTGGAATAGGTTATGGTGGTTGGATGAATGATGCAAGTTTTGGGGTGAGGTCTATTGTATGGTAGACATCTACTTGGTATTCTAGGAGAATCAAAAGTTGAGTAAAGATGATGTTCTCAGGATTGGGTGGTCTGCTGAAGCATTTGATTGTTGCTGTGGATAGGATTTTGGGAAGGCTGAGCATTTAAGGGAATAAACACAGAAATTCATGCCCATAGTGAAGGATCTGGTTATGAACATCAAGACCAAAAGGAAACTGAGAGATTAATGTAAAGCTGTGGCCAGCTGTATGAGATGTAGCATACAAATTGTGTGTAAAAGATCGATAGGATAACAGAAGGAAAAGATAGCTTGTATCAGGTTTGGGACTATCTGAAAAGTGATCTGGTGCAGAAGGGATTGCAATTGTTGAAGTGTAGGTATTGTTATAAATTGGTGGGTTTGATGTGCACAAAAGTGTGAAAGGAACCTTATCACCAAAAAATGTCTACAATGAGGAAGGTGACAAGTGTGGGAGTAAGTCCAAGTGAATTGATGGTATGGTTATTGTGTTAAGCAAGTTCGGATCATAAAGAAATCATTAACATATCTGAACCACACAGAGCTGCTAAGTGGGTAATTTCTCAGAACTTGTTCCTCCAAAAGTTCCAAGAAATGGATGGAATAATATAGGGCCATACAGGTACCTACTGGTAGTGCCGTGTATCTGGTGGTAAACTAAGGGAGTTTTAAGAAAAGAAGTTTTGGCACAGGATGAGGTAGGGCATGGAAATGAGGAAGATTGCGAAGGGAAGGCTGAATCAGGGGGGGAGGGGGCATTTCCAGGAGTAGTGCCAATGGAGAAAAGGAAAAAGAATATTCTACAATCCAAATGTTTAATATTCCACTTTTACGGACCTGCTGAAACAATAGGCACATAAATGAGGTGAACTTAAGCATTTGGATAAGAGAACAACCAAGGCATAAAATAGTTTAAGACAGAATGGTATCGAAACACTTATAGACACATACACACATTACCATGGAAATTTTCAGCTTTCTGGTCCTTCATCAACAACAGAACGAGGTAACTAAATGATGGAGGGTGGTATATATCTGATGGATCAGAGGCTGTTGGCCAGGCCACAGAGTTGGGGAAAAATCAGAATGGAGATACAATTCTCCGTCCCTTCCTATATTGTGCTAACCTCTTCATCTCAACACATCCCTAAAACCTACATCTTTGATTATCGGCTTCATATATTCTCACTTTGTCTACCTCTACAGTTCTTTCCTTCGACTGTTCACTCTACTAAAAAAATTAAAATGTGACCCACCAACCTGACTTTCTGTAACTCTTCCACAAGCTTATTTTCTCACCCATCTTTTCCAAAACATGTTTGTTTCATACTTTATATATCCACTTAATTTTCAGCATTTTCTATAGCACCATATTTCAAATGCTTCAATTTTCCTTCTTTCTGGTATTCCTACAGACCAAACTTTACTACAATAAAGTGCTGTGCTCCACACACTGAGTCTTAGATCAATATTTGAAACTATAAGATTTCTTTTCTCATCAAAACTCTTTTTGCTAGTGTGATTCTGCTGTTAACAACATTCCTGCTTCAGCCATCAATTGTAATTTTACTTCTTAAGTACTCAATTACTTCTCCCATACCATCTGCTTCTATTCTTTTATTTAATCCACTATTATTGCTAACATTTTTAATACAATTCATCACTTTTGTCTTGCATTGGTTTATATTTAGTACAAAATCTTCCTTCAGTATTCCAGTCTGTACTGCTCTCTTCTAGCTTCATCCTATAGCAAAATGACCAAAGTGGTTCATCTTGTAAAATTGTAATATTCATTTATGGTTTAATTTATACGCAAATCAGTGAGAGGAAGAATTCTGCAAGTGTTGGATTTTCGTGGCTACAATGGCCGAACAAGGGGATGGAAGTACCAGGTAATGGGACACCCGACTGCTTGACACCTACCTGCTATCGCCCGCCAATAAGGGTCCAGGTAGCAAACAACAGACAACCACTTTGTTTGTCCATATTGGAGTGGATAGGTCCAGGAATATCCGAGGGAGGCTTGCGACTGGCCATTGACATTTCACTGCCTAAGGTTTTCTGAGGCTCGCGTCATGAATGTTTCTGAAATGAAGCAGTTTCTCACATCACCAGAATACAATTCCAGCTAATAGAATAGCTACTGATGAAGAGAACATAACAGAACTAATCACCGGAATTAAAATCTCCATGTGTTATTAATTTTTGGGTATTTTTGTCCTGATGTTGAAAATACATCATCGAAGAGGCACGGCCAGCAGCAAAATGGTGGAAGGAGACACAAGAGCCACACTTGGATGATGATGGAAAACACTCCGTACTTGCCCTCTAGTAGAAGAGGTGGGAGTCACTCTGTACCAGTTCAACACTGTGTACATGCTGGAGTGATTTTGATCTCTGTACTTTGCTTTCTGAAGGGGAAAGAATATGTCGATTTTGCAGTAGGCAGGTGTGACTTGAGTTTCGTAGTGAGCCTATGCTGCAACATTTTCACCATTTCCAAAGCAGTCTACACAATTAACGGTAATTTTACAATGATCTTAGCAGTATGTATGTTGTCAAGTCATTGAGACTAGCCCAGTAAAGACCCTGTCAAAAAATCTTGAACAATAGAGTTTTGATTCCGATAAACTGAGCTTATGTTTGTTTAAAGCCATGAGCTATTTAACAATTTTTATACTGAAAGATAGACAAATTTTTGTGAAATTTCAGTAACCATCTTTGGTTGTTAATGTAGAAACACCTTAACTCCTGACAAATCATATTAATTTAATTATTTTAATATTCATCCAATCATCGGAAACATAAAGATCGTTCTCTGTTGTTTTAAGGTAAAATCAGATCGATCAAATGAGGAACTTTTGTCATTTGTTGTAAAGTATCATCATGTTGATTTTTTCCCACTAATGTTTAGTTTTTGCTTAGTTGTTTTTGTTTGTTAACTGGCAAATGTAAGATGGGGCAGTGATTTGTATTTGATTTGATACCCCTCCTATTCACAGCAAAATTAAATATGCCTCTGATTGTAAGCCATAAAGAGTACCCAATAAATAGCAACATAGGGCAATTTTACATTGATAAAGAAGACAATATTGTTTTGTGGGTTGTTTCTGACTTACAACCCAAAAAACAGTTATCATAGCAACTAAGGACTTGGGCCGAAAAAAAATCACCAACATGTTAAGACAATATTGTTTCACTGTTTCTCCCAGTAGCTTTGATTTTGATTCCAGATTCAGGGATAATTTCTAAAATTTGCAGAATAGCAAAGGTATTAATTCCCGAATCAGTGAAGGTAGAAAGAGGAGTTTACTTAAATAACAACCCTCTTCCCTTCCACTATAATCCACTAGAATCCTAAGCATTTTTGTGCCTTTCTCTACAATCAACTCCGAAATTTCTTCTGTGAACCAAGTTTTTCGGGCAACTTGTTTCCTAAAGCCTAATGTTTGTTAACCTGCTTTGATTATTTATCTCCTCAATGCATTCCATTCGTCCTAAGTTGAGCTCCCTTCAGAGTCTACCACCTCTGCAATTCTTCCCCCCCCCCCCCCCATGATACATTGCTTCAATTATTTCACTTCCAGTCTGTTCTGCTTGTATTGCTTCTTAATTCTCTTGAGCTATCAGATTGAGGTCAGAGTTTATGTCAGTTCCTGGGTATACTTTACAGTCTATAACTTCTCTTGAATCTTGGGTTGTCCATGATATAATATAGCTGATCTCTACCTGTATACCTTGGATATTTCCACGAGTATATCCTTCATGCATGATTCTTAAATAGTGTGATTGCTACAATGAGTTTATATTTTTCACAATACTCTAACAACTTGTTTACTCACTCATTTGTTTCTCCTAGACCAAAACTTCCTAGAGTATTCCCTCTATACCTACTCCCACTATCACATTCCAATCACCCATGATTATTAGATTTTCATCCCTCTTCACATATTGGATTAATTCTTCAATTTCAACTTATATTTCTCTATTGCTTCGTCATCTTTCTATGATGGTCACATATACACTTTTACTAACATGGTTGTAGCTGGCTCATTTTCCACCCTCTCCTGTCACTAAACTGTTCATAATAACTCGCATATTTCCCTACTCTCCTGTTCATTATAAACCCTACACCAGTAACTCCAATGACAGTTTGTGTGCTGATTATCCTGTGTCTCCTGACAGTAATCCTGTGTGTCCTTCCACTTATTCTCACTAATCCCAATGGCATCTAACTTAAATCATTCCCTCTCCCTTTTAAAGATCTCTCTACCTGTCCTATTCAGATTTCTAATATTTCACAGTCCAACTAATAAAATGTTTCTATCCATTCTGGTGACTTCTCTCTGAGCAGTCTCCACCCAGAGATCCGAATGGGCAACTATTTTACCTATGGAATATTTTACCCAGGAATAAGCCATCATTCTATAAGTAATTCAACAGGATTATATGTCCTCGGAATAACCTTTTGGTCTTTAATGCAATGGCTTCCCGTTTTGGTAGGAAGATGCTGACATATCTTCTCCCAAATACTTACATCCCCAAAATGGATATATACGAGGTGTGTAAGAAAAGTAATGAGATTGGTAACACTGCGAGCAATCTGGAATACTGCTCATATTATTATTATTATTATTCATACATAGTTATATTACCCAGTAGAGAGAATTTATTAACATTTATGACTTGTGTGTCAAAACTGATATGAGCTCACAATTAATATGACATCTCCACAAAGGAAAATTTTTAAGGCCAAATAATTCAGACCTTAACAAGTTGTTAGTAAAGACCTACCATTAAACAGTAAAGTTTCAAGTAAATATCCTATTATCTGAACTCTTCTAAGATCAAAAGGTTATGCAAAAACATAACTGCACACCCAATTCATTTAATACTTGTTTAACGCTTCTTAAAACCAAAATAAACTAACCAATCAAACATATCTGTACACCCCTATATAATGCAGAATCGAACGCTAGATGTCATGACGAGTAGACCCATCAGTATACAAGGAGGTGGGGAGAATTTATTGTGTTGTGAGTAGAAAAGCAGTAACAACAGAATAGGTCAGTCAGGACAGCTCAGTGACATTGAATGTGAATTCGTCATTGTATGTCACCTGAGTAACAAATACATAAGGGACATTTCAACCCTTCTAAAGCTGCTGTGTCATATTATTATTATTCATACATAGTTATACTACCCAGTATAGAGAATATCTTTATGTTTGTGACTTATGTGTCAAAACTGATATAAGCTCACAATTAATACGACATCTCCACAAAGGAAAATTTTAAGGACAAATAATTCAGAGCTTAACATATTGTTAAACAAGTTTTTTTGTGAATTAGAACAACAACTAAACCAAGACCATAAAGATTCATTTAATGATGGACAGGGACCATCGGGCATGGCAGAGAGTGGTTGCAAAAAGAAAAACAAGAAAACAAGAGGAAGGAATCACTCATGAGTTCCAAAGTGCTATCAGCAGTGCAACCAAAGCAATGATTGTGCATTGGGAATCGGGAATTAAAAAGAATTGGGTACAAAGAACGAACTGCTGCTCTTAAGGCAAACATTTCAGTAGTCAATACTAAGCAATGCTTGAGGTTGTGCAAAAAGTGATGCTACAGGGGCAAACTGATTTAAAAACTCTGGTTTGGCAAAATCTTACCTACCCTTGTATGTAGTGCCAACAGTGAGGTACAGAGGAAATAGTGTTATGATGTGGGGGTGTTTTTCGTGATTAGAGTGTTGTCTCCATATTGCACTTAAGCCTAAATGGAGAAGGATATCAACAAATTTTAAACTGTTACATATGGTAGAGGGTCAGTTCAGAGATGATGACTTGCTTTACCGACATGAGAATGCACAGTCACAAAGCAACATTGGTAAGCCAAAGGTTTGTGGACAAAACAGTCATTAAATGGGCTGGCCTGTAAAAAGTCCTTACCTGTACCCAACAGAACTTCATCATATGAGATACAACGGGATCTCAGTTGAACCAGAGTTCAAAAGAAAATTAACTACATCCAATCACCTGATGCCACAACTGTACTGCTTGTCCAAGATACACAAAAATTTGGTGCTGTTACGACCAATTGTCAGCGCACTTCAATTTCCGACACATCCACTGGAAAGATATCTGGCGGATAAGCTAAAAAAAAAAAAAAACCTATGAACTCTGCTTTTACAAGTCAGAATTCTTCTAATTTTATAAACATGATCAAGGACAGACGTCTGGAACAAAATGACTTACTTATAGCTTTGATGTCAAGTCACTGTTCACAAACATGCCAATCAAAGAAGGCATTAACATCGTAGGGGAACGACAAGAAAATCTCAGCCTGTCGCAAGAATGGGCATTACTAACATAATTTTGCCTTAGGGCAACCTAATTTCAATACCAGCAGAATGAGGGAGCAGCAATGGGTTGTCTACTGTCTCCAATTGTTGCCAATGTGTTCATGGAGGCGTTTGAGGCTGAAGACATCAGCAATTACAATCTGAAATATTCTTTATCACTGCGATACATGGACATTACATTTGTTATCTGGTCTCGTGGACAAGAATCCCTCCAGGCATTTTTCCAACATTTAAATAACACTTATGATAAAATTAAGTTCATCATGTATGGTGAGGTGGACAAACAACTTCCTTTTATGGATGTGATCATGAAGTGGAAGGAAGGTGGCTCCCTGGGCTCTCGAGTTTATCATAAGCCCACGCATACAAATCGTTATATGCATGCAGCATCTAACCACCATGCAGCAGTGAAATGCAGAATTTTAAAACTTTAACCATCCATGCTTCCATATTTAGTGACGAAGTGAGTGTAGTCATGGAAAAAGAAATTTGGAGGAGATATTTCTGTTCAATGGCTACAGCCTTGATGTTATCAATAAGGCCACTACAAGGCATGAACCTCAAGCACTACCAAGTACTCCAGCACCAACAGAAGAAGCCAGAAAACAAACAGACAGATCCATGGCAGTGTTACCCTATGGCCAGGGGGTGATGGATAAAATTGGTCATCTTTTAAAAAAGAAAAATATCCATCTGGTATACGAAGCACCTAGGAAGATTACTGATGTGCTTGTAAAAGTTAAAGGCAGGTGAGAGAAATTGCAGACAAGGGAGGTACACCAAATACCCTGTAGTTGTGGCCACTTATATATTGGTGAAGCTGGGCATACGGTCAAGGAATGGTTGAAAAAACACATAAGACATTTTAAAAATAACGACAACAGCAAATCAGCTGTACCACATCAGCTGAAAGTGGGCACGCTATTTTACTCAGTGATACGAATTTACTGGTACAGAAAAGCAGATGGTTACCCAGGCGAGTCAGAGAAGCGTTGGAAATCAAAAAAGACCAGACAGTGGGCTAAAACTTGACCAAATATGGCCACACTTGCTTAGGAAAAGGCAGGACTCAAGCCCTCATCAGACCAGCCATCCTGGCAGTGGGAGCTTCCATGACGTCACTCTAAACAGGTAATGCGCTCTTCGGGAGTTAAATATGGGCAGCAGCAATTCCAGCCAAGCCAGTCCTCTGAAGAAAGCCACAGAATAATGGCTGAAATGTTAGGTTTCAATAAATTGATGCGGTTACACCCAGACAACCAAGATAACATCAACAACAACCGCAGAAGTCTACGAACCAACTAATTTTTTGATGTTATTGGTTACTGTTCTGGAGCACCGCTAGGTACAAGTTTCGTAACTTAAATGTCAAGCTACCAACATCATCAATGTTATGGGACAGTCTTGCACAGTCCTTAACTTAACTGCTATACACTAAATGTCTGTACTGCCTTATATTCTTATTCATCTTTCATTGACAGAGTTAAAAGCAATCTTGTTAATGTGTGATTTCTATCTTTTTCACCACATGCATCACTAAACACATGTAGTTCCGCTGGTATGGTTTTGATGTGACCATGAAGAAAGCTTCCCATTTCATTTGAAGCCCTTTTATCTGTTTCTTCAACATATGAGTAAATCACCGATTTGTTTAAAACAATATCATGCATGTTGAACACACAGTTTACGGAGAAGACAGCAGATAACATTCCAGAAATGTTATCTTTGTTTCACTCAGCAAAATTTTTGAGCTTACCTTTAACAATGAAGTTTCAATTGATTCAATCCCCTTTCTATGCTCAATATGTAAAACTACCTCCCAGGAAAAAAATGGCTATCTTATTTTATTTTGTCATTTGGTTGGAATGTTAATATTCATCCACTTACCTGCTCAGTTGATTTTAAATCAATTTACTTGTTGTTTGAAGTAAAAATTACTATGCATCGCTGGTAATTTGTAAACTTCCCTGTTGATGCTAAGCGCACATGAATTAAATGTATTCATTTAAAAGCAGAACTACACTGATAAGTTAAATTTTTGTTCAAATAAAACTCACCAAACAATGCTTGTTAGTAGAACATTCTTCATGGAATACATTCGGTGTTAGTTCCATTTCTGATTTACTGGATTTCAATTGCTGATGAAAACAAAACAAAAAAACACACATGAACAACACATTTTTTTAGTATTAAAATTTCATACATATATATATATGAAATTTTAATATATACCGGTACATATATATATATATATCTCACAGACAAAGGCAGCTGGGAATGTTGAACAAAAAAAAGAACAAACACAAGAAATGTGTAATGTTTCGGCAGTGTGCTGTATTCTTGCTAAAAGTGAGACTCCAGACAGAGCCAAACGTGCACACAACAATGGTCGTCTGGGGAATGGAGGTTGATGACATGGTCAGCATAGATGGTAATATAGGAGAGAGGGGAAGTGCAAATACTAAATTGATAATGCTGAAGGTATATTATCATTGAAAGTGGGAGATAAACATAATAACTGAGTGACTATATGAATATAAATAACATTTTGAAAAATGAAATATAAGCCATATAAATAGTAGTGATAATCAGTGCTCGGTCTGGTGGTAGGGATTTATTGGAGATTGAGGCCCGGAGGATGTCTGGTAGGCTAGTGCCCATCTACATAGTTCAGAAGAGGTTGTGTTGTCAGGGAAATCTCTAATCACCCCCAACAGAGAAACGATTGTTGAAATTATTCAGACTGTGGGAACTGGCATCTTTAGCCACTGGATGGGCTTCATTGCTGGTATACATTGTGGCCATTCATTCCAATGGCAAGTGGGTTAGTAGTGATGCCTATATATGATTTGAAGTGTTTGTCAGACAGCAAGGCTGCACGGGGGATTAACAATACTTTCACCTGAACTGTGAACAGCTAAGTTCATGACCATGTGTAACCTTGTGGTACCTAAAATATTATGAAATCAGCCGCAACGCATGACCAATGATCAGGAATGTTTCAGCTGTGGTAGCATTGGAGTACGTGGTAGTAGCTGGATGCATGATGAATGTTGCATGTTTTGCAGGGGGGTCTGTTGCACGGGAATGATTCCTGTGGTAGTTTGGGGGAATTACGGGGTGAGTAATTGTGAACCAAGGTATTTTATAGATTTGGTGGTCTGCTGAAACATGTGAATGGGGCACTGGGTAGGATTTTATGGAGAATGTTGCACATACCAGGGAAGGAATATAGGAAGTCATGCCCACAACGAAGAAACGATAGATGATTGTAAACAGTTACAGGGTGATCTGGACAGGATATCTAATTGGGTTGGTAAACATGGAATGAAGATAAATGCAAAGAAGAGTCAGCTTATTAGATACACAAATAAAAACAAAAGGTTAATTATGATTATAAGGTGGGGAAAGAATTGCTTGCTGAAGACTTGAAATGTAAATATCTTGGAATTACTTTTGATAACAAACTTAACTGGGCAGGACACATAGGACAGGTGGTAGGAAAAGGTTTCAAAGTTCTGCACTTGTTGGAGAGTGTGATGAGGGGATGTACGAGAGAAGTGAAGGAATTGGGTTACAAAACTTTGGTCAGACCATTGCTCGAATATGGTAGTGTAGTATGGGACCCCCATTTTATGTATCAAATACAGGAGTTGGAGAGGGTGCAAAAAAGGGCTGCTAGATTTGTTTCTGGAAATGCAATCAGTGACGGATATGATAAAGGAGCTGGAATGGGATTCATTGCAAGACAGGAGGAGGATGAGGAGGGTCATGGGAGTGTACAGGGCATATACTGGTGATGAGGCATGGAAAGATATTGCAATAGGTATGAAAAGTAGTGCATGGAAGGGAAAAGATGACCATGACCACAAGCTGGCACTCGATTTCAGGCACAAGGGTGTGGGAAGATTCTCTTTTTTAGGTAAGGGTGTCAGGGATTGGAATGAGTTACCAAGAGAAATGATGAATAATTTACCGAAAACTTTGAAAGAATTTAAAGATAAAATTTGTAGAGGGCAAATGTAGGTAGGTGCAGGATAGGAGGAAGATGGGTGTGTAGGGAAATTGCCACCGGAGCCTGTGCTCCATCGCAATTAAATTTAAAAAAAAAAAAAATGGATGATGAAAGCGAGACTGGACTTTGAGTGGCTGTGCATGGGAAGGGCTATAGCATGAGAGATTTATTTGTATACTAAGTCAGGGGTAGCTGCAGGAGATGAGATCTCCAGACTGGTTTTGTGTGTATCGGGAAAGAGAATCGGAGCAGACGCGTCTGCCATGGATGGCCGGACTATACGGAAAGGAACATTTGGTGTAGTGAAGAAACTGCTGTAGATTTGTAGGTCTGATATGAACAGACGTATGCAGGTGTCCCCTATGCAAGTAAACGTCAACATCAAGAAAGATAAAGTTGATGGAGTGATTGTCTAGAGAGTTGAAGAAGTCTATTAGATTATTCTCTAAAGAGTTCAGTTATAAAAGATTTTGCTGTTTTCACAGCCATCATATTAACATAAATTGCTTACTGAATTTACACTGCATTGAAATACTCCTACTACTTCTTCTTCCAGGCGTTTCGACCAGAGCTTAGGTCTTCTTCAGGCGCCGTCTACCGAATCTGCTACAGGCAGGAATCTGCTGGAGACTGGTGTGGCTGGTTGTTTACATATTTGTACTGTTGATTGTCTGACAATATCAATTATCCAGAGATGCTGTTTATGATTTAATATCAGTGGGTCTAGAGTTAATTATTTATCTAACACACATTTCCAAGCCTGGCTAAGGCCATAACCACCATCCTTTTTGAGGTTGTTTGGCTGTTTGAATATTTCAGTAGCCTCTCATACTTTTCTTTGTAGATGACCTTTGGTTCTAGATAGCACTCTTGTATTTTCCCACAATATTTCATGTTCTTATTCCATGTGGTGTTCGGCAATAGCTGATTTCGTGGATGCCTCAGATGGGTGCAACTCTCATGTTCACATATCCTCATGGCTCTGGCTCATTCAGTTTCACCTATATATACCTTTCCGCAATTACAGGGTTCTGTAGGTTAAGTATGCCATATCTAACAAACCTGGTACACGAGTACTGCGCAGCCCGTCCATCCTCTCCACCCCCCCCCCTTTTTTTTCCTTCTCATCATTTACATTAACCATGTGTGTACAAGAGTGGCCCAGTGGCTTGTGGTTCTGGGATGTCCTGATTGTACCAGGGCTGTCCAGTACCCTGTAACTGCAGAAAGGTATATATAGGCGAAACCGAACGAGCTGTAGCCATGAGGATACGTGAACATAAGAGTCACACCTGTCTGAGGCATCCCACGAAATCAGCTATTACCGAACACCACATGGAAGAAGAACATAAAATACTGTGGGAAAATACAAGACTGCTAGTTAGAACTGACGGTCATCTACAAAGAAATGTAAGAGAAGCTATTGAAATATTCAAACAGCCAAACAACTTCAACAAGGATGGTGGTTATTATGGTCTTAGCCAGGCTTGGAAATGTGTGTTATATAAATAATTAACTCTGGACCCACAGATATTAAATCGTAAGCAGCATCGCTGGATAATCGATATTGTCAGACAATCGACAGTACAAATACATAAACAACCAGCCATGCGAGTCTCCAGCAGAGCCCAGTCTGTAACAGATTAAGTAGACAGTCCCTGAAGAAGACCTAAGCCCTGGTCGAAACATCGGGAAGAGGAAGAGTATCTTAACGCCGCAAGGGAGTCTGTGTGTTCATCTGTCTGTGAAACATGTAACTGTTTGTGTTCTATATATGTTAAGGAGCTTTTTTCTTTCTTTTTTTGAAACATGTATTTTATGTGCCGGTGATGGGGAATTTGGAATTGTTCCAGCATTTGCCTAGATGATGGTTGGAAACCGCCTAAAAATCAGTCAGTACAGTCAGTACTCTTGGACCAGGATACAAACTTGGTCCAGTTGTAAGTTCCTAATCCAGTATGCAGCACCTTAATGCACTGACCCATCCAGGTGGTTATTATTATTACCTTAATTGAAAAATGAAAGGGCGAAAAGCATATAAGCTAATTTACAGTAATATGTTCCTTCAGTCCCTCAGAATAAATTATTCCTGGTCTACTGTTTTCCAGGCAGCAAGGCTCCGCGGGGGATTAACAACACTTTCACCCGAACTGTGAACAGCTAAGTTCATGACCATGTGTAACCTTGTGGTACCAAAAATATTATGAAATCGGCCGCAACGCACTCGTATTAAACCCCAAATGCGAAGGGTAATTGAAATAAAGTCACTTGAAACAGTTTGAGAGTAACACTTGTACATTGTCAGTACCAGATACGTCGATAGCATTGAACAACAGTATCTTTGAAGATCACAGGTTAAGCACATTACTACGAGAAGACAAAAACTCACAAAGTCCACCTAACATTAGTAAGCACTACAGCATGTTGGAATTTGCCGAAACCGCTACCGCATGGAACAATTTGCTCCGCTAACTAGCGTGAAGTTACGCGATTACTTTCGGGCGAAGGAATGAGACTACATATTACGAAGTTAGTTCTTTGAAAATCTAGCGTGGAGTGAGACAATCTGAGCTCGCTGCAAGTTCTTTTATAGACTTCTCAGAGCCTATGACTTCAGCAACTTTTTCTTTAGTTGATATCTCCAAAAGTACTAAATAGTTTAACTTGAAATTTTTACAGGGGCTTTCTATTATCATGTTCTATCTGTTTTAATTTAATTTAACATTCAAAAGGGTTTCTATAATCTTAAAATTGAAGTCATCACATGACCAACTTGGTGGAATTTTTATGCGCTTCAACAACAATCCGCGACAATCTATCTTCAAAAACATAATTATTCTGATAAATGCTTAAACTTTTTACCAAAACCATGATATGTTCGTAATCGTCTCATTTTGGGCTATCTACTGATATAAATTTCAAATTTTTATTACTTTTAGTTAAAAAGTGAATTTTTTCTCTTAACTGAAACCACTAATTAAACTTTGCCAAAATATTTAATTTTACTACCAAAATATCCGGAACAATGCTGACTATAGGTGGTGATAAAAGATCAGCTGTTTCTTTACTCAATTCAAAGATATTACAAATCTTAGCTTTTTACTTTTCTCATCGCATGTTTCAAAACGTGAACAAACTAAATTAACTCTTAAAATAAATTTTTCCCGATACAATAATTTTTATGATGAATTATTACTGTGGGAATGAATACAGGGAAATTCCTTCAAGTTGATAATTACTCTTCTTGAAATTTCTAAGTCCAGCATAAGCGACTTCACAATTGATCTATAGACTATTTTACTACTGGGGATGGCTAGTGGGAAAGCTTTTGGTGAACTAAAGGGTGCCTTACATGTTATAATCTAGTAATAACTAAGATTTTATGTGCATCGTATCATTATATGGTAAAGAAAAGCAGTTATTATTTTGTTAGAGATTGCTGCTGAACACTTTCAGTGTTTAGTTCAACAAATTAACAACCTATCCGCTTACATAATTCACAATTTAACAGGCTGCAGCAGTGGTGTTAATTTAAAGTAGAGTTGTACCACTAACCCCTCTTTCCAATTTACATTTACTTCAAATTTAATACACATGAGACAATTAGTCACTAAATAGAGGGCATATTTAGAAACATTTTGAACACAATTTGGTTTAATTTATAAAGTAATTTACCTTTGTTGCTGCAATGAACTGTCCTACACCACAGTTGGCCCAATGATCCAATGAAAATGTCAAAGATTTGGTTTACCACAAAGTAGTACAGTATACCTAGTACAGTTTACCCAATGAAAGACTATTATTAATTTTAACTATGATGGTGCTAACACTCCAATGGCAATTGCCCTAGTCATCCAATTACCACTTTTATATATATATATATATATATATATTCTTTTACAATCAGAATTTTAAATTCCTTCCCCATTTTAATTTTAAATTCCTTAAGCGTTTTTGGTAAATCATTCATCACTTCACTTGGTAATTTGTTCCAGTCCCTGACAACCTTACCAACAAAAGAAAATTTTTCCACTCCCTTATGAATGAAATCAAGCGCAAGCTTGTGGTCATGGTTGCCTTTCCCCTTCTGTGCTCTATTCCTAATTCTTTGACCAACATCCCTCCAACTCCCATCACCAACGTTTGCCCTGGAAATTCCCAGTACTCTCTTCACCCTCCTCCTATCCTCCAATGAGTCCCAATCCAACTCCTTTAACATATCAGTTACTGACAGCATCCTGTGATATTTTCCACAAACAAATCTAGCTGCTCGTCTTTACACACCTTCCAACTACAGGTATTTGATAACGAAAATGTGGGTCCCAAACTACACCACCATAGTCAACTTGTCTGACTAAAGTAATGCAACTCCCTAACATCTCTGGTACATCCTCTCATCACCCTCTCAAGTAAATGAAGGATTTTGTAACCTTTTCCTACCACCTGCCCAATTGAGTTTGTTATCAAACGTTATGCCAAAATATTTGCAATTCAAGCAATTCTGACGCCCCCCCCCCCTCCCCACGCTTATAATCATAATTAACCTTTAGTTTTTTTTTTATCTGTGTGCTTAATAAGCTGACTCTTCTTGGCATTTATCTTCATTCCATGCTGATCTACCCATTTAGATATTCTACCCAGATCACCCTGCAGCTGTTCACCGTCTTCACCCGTTTTGATCCTATTGTATACCATTATATCATCTGCAAAATACCTAGATTCTGATGGTAACCCATCAACACAGTCATTCATTAGAATAATTAACTTCAATGGACCCAATTAACTATCCTGTGGCAGTCCCATATTTATTTCCACCTTTTTTGGTAATTTATTTCCTACTCTAACACTTTGCTTTCTGGCTTTTAAGAATTCCTGTACCCAGCAAGTAACTTTTTCATCCAGTCCAATAGATTTCAGTTTATTTAAATATATAACCAATAGAATTGATTTAATAGTTGGAACATGCTAGATTGAGTGAAGATACAGAATGAGATAAACAAGGCACTTATATATAATTGAAATATTGTGCCACTAATATTTATCGCAACTTTAACAAATGTACATAGTGTGATCATTGAAATTAATAGTTATTTAAATATTTTTCTTTCCAAGATATTTAAATGTTTGTTGAACTTTAGATATTTATAACAGGTGATTACAGTCAAATCAATATACGTATGTACGAGTCCATGGAAGGGAAAAAAATGACCATGACCACAAATAGGCACTTGATTTCAAGTATATGGGTTTGGGCGGATTTTCTTTAGTAAGTTATAGGGCGGGGATTGGGATAAATTGCACAGATAAATGATGACTATTCTACCAAAAGTGTTAAAAGAATTTAAAGTTGAAATTAGTAGAGGGAGAAAGCAGATGAGAAAAGGGAAGGTGAAAAATGTGTGTTAGGGCAATTGCTACCAGAGTAAGAACTCCATTGAAATTAAATTAAATGCGGTTTCCCTATAAATATTCTTATGTGTGAATGTGTTACATATATAACTATCATACAAGCAGGATTACTATCTATTTCTTCTTCAGTAATTACAATTGATAACTTTGAACAAATAATTCTACAATGAACTTTCTAGATTCTGACAACAATACAAGATTAAACACAACACCATTAAAAAATGTAATATGAAGATCCAAAACAACAACAGACAATTATTTATAAACTCAAACAGTCCAATAAAATTAACAAATCATTTGGCTACTTACTCCTAGTAAAAATCACTTATGTTCAAATCGTGTAAAAATTTTAGCCACCAACATTAGTTGAAATTCATTACTGTTAAGTATTTTTCAACAAACAATAGAACAGAAGATACTTTATGCAGTAATTATTGAAAATGAACACCTACACAATGATATGATCCTCATCATCAGCACAATTATTGTATGAAATACATACTTGATTTTCTCTTCTTAACTCTTCCAATGTACATTCCAGCTCATGCATTCTCTCAAGTTCCAAAGTTTTTTGAGAACTATAATCTGATTCCAGATCATTAAGTTCTTGTTTAAGTTCCAAATTTTCTTGAAGACATTCCGTAAGCTTATTTTCAGCTGCCTCCACCTTTGCTACCATTTGATCCTTCTATATCATCAAAGTAAAAAGAACAATAAATTTTGGATATAATGACAAAAAAAGTGATAAAATTGATACATGTAACAGCAATTATTCAGTGAACAACAGAACAGAATAAATAAATTACAATGAGAAACTGAAGTATAAAAATAAACATAAGGAAAGGAACCATCATTTACCATACCACTCCTAATCAGGATGGCGCAGAGACATACTTTTTTTTTTAACTGCTTTACGTCTCTCAACAGCGAGGTCTTTAGAGACGGGAAAGGATGGGGGCAAGGAATGGGAAGGAATTCGGCCATGGCCTTTTTAAGGAAGCATCCCGGCATTTGCCTGGAGTGATTTGGGAAACCATGAAAAACCCAAATCTGGATACCCGGACGGGGATTCGAACCGCCGTCCACCCGAATACGAGGCCACAACGCTATCCATTACACCACCAAGCTCGGTGCCAGAGACATGGAAAAAAGCAAATACGTAAAGCCTTCCTTTGGAAGAATATGATGTGCACTGGAAAGCATTTTAAAGTATAACAAATTTGTACATATGACACATTGTTGCAGTTGGTGGAGGAATGGTGTTTCAAGTAAGGAAAAATAGAAGAAAAACTTCGGATAATGAACTGAATATACATAAAAGAAAATCTCATATAAATATTTAAACCTACAATGATTATTTTAACAGAGGTAAATAGCAAATGAAAATAGAAGTGTATTTTACTGGACATAAGAAGTCAACAACTGATATAAAGAAGGGTAGTAAGCAGTGCTTTCTGCTGGGAGATGGAAATACATACCGGAAAGGTGGGGAGAGAGGTGGAAGGGACAAAAATTTTGAAGAATGGGATAGTTACTATACTTAATTGGGAACTGAGATGTTGAAGAAGGGAATATTTATTATCTCTAGTTGAAACCTGGTTTTTGCACAATGCTTGATTTGTATGTCAAACTCCATTGTATGAATTCAAAAGCACCACTGCTATATGAAAGATTAGCAACACGAACAAAGAAGCAGGTTCAAGCTCACATGCAACTAGAGATTGAATGGATTTTCAGTTTCTTTCAGCCAAGTCTCGAAATATTCATTGATTTCCCTGTGTTTTGTGTTTATTTATGTGTTCACATCATGATACCATCATCTAAAGTAAGTGGTGGTTCATTTTGCTTTCCCTTTTTTTGTGAACCCATTCGCTAATTAGCTCCTACTATTTCCTGGTAACTATATATCTATGTTACGGTGAAACACCGAAATCTGGAGAATGTCGACATTCAATGGTGAATGTCAACATTCACATAGTCACTTGGTGTATGTCCAAAATATTTTCTAAATACCCTTATTTCTGACTTTCACTGGTGAATGTCAACATTCACCATGCACTAATGGTGAATGTTGAACCTGTCCGAGATTTATATTTTTTTCTCCGTAATTCAGTCGCGATAAATTTTTCGCCTCTCTTTCTGAGAGGAATAACTAAGAACTTAAAACACACAGTACTTTCAAATGAGAAAGGAAAATTATAGAAGTTAAAAACTTACTTAATTATACAGTACATTCAAAATGAGAAAGGAAAATAATAGAAGTAAAAAACTTACTTAATTATACAGTACGTTCTAAATGAGAAAATAAAATAATAGTAATAAAAAACTTACTAAATTATGTGAATCAAATCTTATTTATTGCAACAACTTAAAGTATTATGACACTTTGAATTGCACAAGAGGCCCTTGCTTTTACAACTGCATTTATTTGTGGAACACTTCCTTTTGCAATGACAGCGTGTATAGCCTTGCCCACCGCTTCTCGAATTAGCTGCAGCTGCTTCTCTCAGCAAAATTTCTTGAAAAGAAATCTTATCTATGGAAAGGAGCTTTTCTTTACAAATTTCGAACTGATTACGTGTGTAAAGCTGCTTGAGGGTACCATTTTCATCTGCAAGTTTATAGAAGTTGGAGTCTTCTATTCCAACAACAACCGCTAACACATTTCGGTTATCTGTACGACCAAGGTCGACATCAAGGACTTGTATTCGTACAGTATCACCAATTTGAGTAGGAAGAAATTGATTTTGTGAGGTTCACAACATTTTTGTTGCTTGTAGTAGAAGATTCTCTCTCGCGGCCGCTCTTTTTATAGAAATTAACTCGTGTTTTTCATTCAGAACTTGATGTGAAGACGTGATAGATTGCAAGTCCTCTTCAATATTTTTCTTTGGAATTTGGTTTTCAGTTTGACCACTGCTCAAATTTTTTTCAGAAGTAATACAGGTTCTTCAAGCTGTTCTTCGGTTTCAAAAGTATTGGCGATTTCTTCAAGTTGTTCCTCAGTTTCGATACTTGCGAATTGTTCGCTAGACAAAAAAGACGATGCTATGCCTCTTTTCGCTTTAATGCCAAACATGGCTTCATAAGGACTTTGGCGTATTCCTTCGTGGTATGTAGTGTTCTTGGCAAATTGAACAAAGGGTAAACCTTCTGACCATTTATTTGTATTGTTATCGTTCATCCATGCAGTTAGCATTGTCTGTATATCCTGTTTGGCCCTTTCAACTGAGCCTTGTGTTTGACTGTGATGAGGCTTTCCATGAACTATCTTAACATCTTTCCACACAGCGCATATTTCGGATATGACTTGATTACTGAATTCTCTACCACTATCTGATTGCAATATTGCTGGAACACCAAATGTTAAAAATATTGGAAGAACATGATACGCTACTTCTACAGCCCTCTTAGTTTTCAAAGGTCGTAGCTAGACAAACTTAGTTAAATGATCTTGATACACCATTATGAACTTGTAACAGTTTGACTGCAGATCTATCAGATCAACTTGACATCTTGAGTTTAACTCAGAACTGATCATTGGTTTCACAACAATACCTTTCTTAAGTGCACTGTGTTTCATTTGACACTGTTTGCATAGATTTAAATACAACATTACAACTTCATACGTAATATTTTTGTATTTATTTTGCAACTCTTTAAGCATACGTGTTCTTCCTCCATGGCCTATCCTGGTGTGAGCTTCATATAGTATACTGAACAATTCATCATTGGTAACATAATACTGTATATTCGTTTCTCCTGGTTTTAATGGTACATTTAACTTCTCTTCATCAAAACATTTTAATCGTCTGTAATCCAAAGGTGTGTTGCACTTAGTTTTAGCAGAAACCACTTCAGAAAGTGTTTTAGAGTACTTTTCTCGAGAAAAATAAAAGCAATTGTCTTCTCGTTTACCCGCAATTAATACATTTAACTTTTCAAGAAAAAGATCACGATTCACTGCAGTATCCATTCTGTATAAATCAGGAAATCAGAAAAAAAATTAAGAAAACTTTGCCGTCACCATCGAACCTTGCATATGCATAAGACTGACAAAGCTGACTGACTCCACCAGCACAAAGAATTTGGCTGGAAACAGCCAGTCGCCAGGATTTGGCGGGAGACTCCACCAGAACAAAGGATTTGGTGAATTTGGCGAGAAACAGCCAGTTGACTCTTTGTCGGATCCTCTCTTTTTGACCTCCACCAGAGCATATCTGTGATTGTCGACATACACTGGTGAGGGTCTGAATGTACAAGAATGTACTGAAATATTCGATCTTTCACCGACGTATTTGGTGTTTGTCTACATTCACCGGTGAATGTCAACATTCTCTGATTTCAGCTTTCACGGTAACACATATACTAGCTGACCTGGCAATGCTTCGCTATTGCTAGAGTTTGTTTAGGCAAATCAAATGCAGACAGTATTTTTCAATTTATTTTAAAGAATACGAGTGCAAAGTTCCTTAAAAATAGGGGAAAAAACTGACTTTATATAAGGTATATTGGCAAAAGTTAAGGGGGTTTAAAGGGGTTGCATTTTTGGATTCCATATGTTGCAAATTTTGGTGGAAATCTAATTAATTCTATGGGTTTGTTTAAATTAAGGGGTGGAGGGTTTTTTTTTCCCCCCCCCCCCTTCCAAGAACCATGCAAGAACCTCTACAACTCAAAGAGTTTCATTATAATCGGATAAAAATTTGGGGATTTTGATAAATATAATTGGAAATTAAGAGGGAAGGGGGTAAAAGGGAAGAGGGGTGGGATTAGGCTAACCAAATTTACATAGTATTTTTCTGCTTGTTTTAAAGTATACGTGTGTTAAAGTTCCTTCAAAATCAGGTAAAAACTGTACCTTTATATTTGACACAGTGGCAAAAAATTAATGGGATTTAAACGGGACAAAGGGGTTGCCTTTTGGAATCTATATGTAGACAGTATTTTTCTGTTTGTTTTAAAGTATACGTGCACAAATTTCCATACAAATAGGATAAAATCTGTGTATTTGTTTAAATTAGGGGGATGTGAAGGGGTTTGAGGGATGGCGTTTTTGGAAACCATACGTAGGCAATATTTTTCAATTTGTTTTAAAGTACATGTGTGCAAATTTCCATCAAAATTGGATAAAATCTGTAGGTTTTCTTCATTTATGGGGAGTAGGAGGGAAGAGGGGTTGGTTTTGGGGTGGGAAAGGGGAGAGGTATTGGGTTTTGGTAAAACTAATGCCTATAGTATTTTTCTATTTTTTAAAAGTATATGTGTACAAAGATCCATCGAAATCAGATAAAAAGTGAGGGTTTATGTAGAAATTAAGGGGTGGGAAGGGGGAGATGGGGTTGCATTTTTAGAAACCAAATCTAGATGGTATTTTTCTGTTTGTTTTACAGTACAAATGTGCAAATTTCCATGGAGATCGGATAAAATTTGTTGGGTTGTTTAAATTATGGGGTGTTATGGGGAAGAGGTGTTGTGTTTTTTGAAACCATATGTAGGCAGTATTTTTCTGTTTGTCTTAAAGTATATGTGTGCCAATTTCCATCAAAATCAGATAAAATCTGTGGGTTTTTTAAATTATGGGGTGCAAGGGGGAAGAGGGGGTGGTTTTAGGGTAGAAAGAATGAGAGGGATTAGGTTTTTGTAAAATTAATGTCTACAGTATTTTTCTATTTTATTAATAGTATATGCGTGCAAAGTTCTATCGAAATCTGATAAAAAAGTGTAGGTTTGTGTAAAAATTAAGGGGTGGGAAGGGGGAAAGGGGATGCATTTTTGGAATCTAAATGTATTTTTTTTTTATCTGCTTAACGTTTCTCTAACAGCGAGGTCTTTAGAGATGGGAAAGGATGGGGGGCCAGGAATGGGAAGGAATTCGGCCATGGCCTTTTGAAGGAAGCATCCCGGCATTTGCCTGGAGCGATTTGGGAAACCATGGAAAACCCAAATCTGGTTGCCCGGACGGGGATTCGAACCGCCGTCCTCCCGAATGCGAGGCCAGAACGCTAGCCGTTACACCACCACGCTCGGTATCTAAATGTAGACAGTGTTTTTCTGTTTATTTTAAAGTATATGTGTGCAAATTTCCGTACAAATCGGATAAAATCTGTAGGTTTTTTTAAGTTATGGGGTGTTATGGGGAAGAGGAGGTGGTTTTTGGAAATTTTATTTCTTAGGAACCACCCCAGATGCGCACTCAACAACTCACCAAAGTTTCACCATAATTGGACGAACAGTTTAGGAGCGCATAGAGGACAAACAGACATTGATTTTTATATACCTGAAGAAAATTAAATTGTCATTTTCAGTATTTTCCTCGCAATTTTTCCATTTTTTCTCACCGTTTAAACCTACCCTGAACTTCCACAAATATTTCAAGATCAAAATTAGCCAAATCGGTAAAGCCATTCCCGAGTTTTAGCAAGACAAACGAACAGCAATTATATATATATATATTGTTGTGGGTGAGCGGTTAACGCTCTGACCTCGACCTCACATTCAGGAGGACGCTGGTTCAAATCCCCATCCAGGCATCCATATTTGGGTTTTTCTTGGTTTCCCCAAATCACTCCAGGCGAATGCAGGGATTCTTCCTTCAAAAGGGCCACAGCCGAATTCCTTCCCGTTTCTTATCCCCAATCCCATCCTGCCTCTAATGACCTCGACGTCGATGAGACATAAAGCCATATAAATAGTAACAATGAAATCAAGTAGCGGAAAGGAATCAAATTAGGATAGGGAAATGGGCCACCACTTACTTACCTTTAGATGATGGATGTGTGGCGCAAACACACAGAAGAGACAAACACAAATAATAAAGTAATTTTTGGGATAAACCCTTCGTCAATGGGAGAAGATTATGAGAGGTGGGCGTAGCTGGAGACTGCCTCACAGAAAGACCGTCGGTCGGGAAAATGGTGGGGGTAAATTCAAACATCGGAAAAGTAGAGTTAATACCCGAGCATAGGTACAAATACAAACTAATCTCTGGTCAGTGGGAAGAGCAAAACATAATTAAAACTAAATTTGAAAAGAAAAAAATAATTATTATTATTATTTAAAATATTATACAAATTAAAAAATATATATAATAAAAAATAATTTTTATGAAGTAAACATCACCTTACGTGATGTGATATAGGTAGTGGGAAAGAGAGGATTAAAAAAGGATAAACATATGTAATAATAATAATAATAATAATAACGACCGGGTATTATCTCAAGTTGAGACCAGGTGGTTGCCTTATCCAAGTTTGTACTGGTAGGCAAGTTCCCACCTTCTGAGTTCAGAGAAACTGCTGCTATTAGGGAGAACTCTGATAGCACAGACTGTGAAGCAAGAGTGGAAATTATTCAAGTCATGGGTTATGGCATGGGCAGCAACTGGGTGCTTTGGGTTCTGTGTGAACACCCTCTGTCGGTGGCCATTCATTCTTATGGAGAGTGGATTTGTGGTCAAACCTGCAACCACTACCTGGGTTCATGGGTTCATATATAGGTTTGACAGCAAATCCACTCTCCATAAGAATGAATGGCTACTGACAGACAGTGTTCACACAGAACCCAAACAACCGTGTTGCTGAGCATGCCATAACCCATGACTTGAATAATTTCAACTCTTGCTATCAGAGTTCTCCCTAATAGCAGCAGTTTCTCTGAACTCAGAAGGTGGGAACTTGCTTACCAGTACAAACTTGGCACAAGGCAACCACCTGGTCTCAACTTGTGATAATACCTGGTCATTATTATTATTTTTATTACATATTTTTAACCTTTCTTAATCCTCTCTTTCCCACTACCTATATAGAACCACCACTAACCTAAGGTGATGATTACTTCATAAAAATTATTATTTTATTCTATATATATTTTAATTTGTATAATATTTTACATAATTATTACTATTATTTCTTTTCAAATTTAGTTTTAATTGTATTTTGCTCCTCCCACTGATTAGAGATTAGTTTGGATATTTATCTATGCTCGGGTTTTAGCTCTAATTTTCCGATGTTTGAATTTACCCCTACCATTTAACCGACCAACAGTCTTTCTGTGAGGCAGTCTCCAGCTGTGCCCACCACTCATAATATTCTCCCGTTGACGAAGGGTTTATCCCGAAAATTACTTTATTATTTGTGTTTGTCTTTTCTGTGTGTTCGCGCCCGACATCCATATATATATATATATATATATTACCAGGAAATAATAGGAGCGTATTAGCAAATGGATTTCCAAAAATAGGGAATAGCCAAATGAACCACCACTTACCTTAGACGATGGTACCATGGGGTGAGCACATAAACAAACACAAAACACGGGAAAAACAATGAATATTTCGAGACTTGGCTCTTTGTCAACAGGAGAAAATGAAGGAGGGAGGGTGGTGAGGGAGACTGTTTCACAGAATGACCATTAGTCAGGAACGTGGTGGGGCTAAATTCAAACAGAGAGCAGAGAGAGGGGATAGTGAATGGAGCTAGTACCTGAGAATACAAAATGTTACCAAAAGTGCAGAAAATATATTCAAATGTTCATAACATAAATTTGGAAAGTAAAAATAAATAAGTAAACAAAATAAAAGTGGAAAAAAGGGAAAAAATATAAAATTGAAAAAAATATAATGATAGTAATAAAAGAATCTATGTACTTAACATCACCTCTGGTACGTAGTGGTTCAATATACTGTAGACAGTAGGCATGAAGGCAAGTATAGGGTAGAGGGAAGGAAAAGTACTAACTGGGTATTATCTCAAATTAAGACCAGGAGGTTGCCTTGTGTCTAGTTTGTACTGGTAGGCAAGTTCCCACCTTCTGAGATCAGAGGAGCTGCTGTTGTTTGGCACGGACCGTGAAACAAGAACTGAAATTATTATTGTCTTGGGAGATGGTATGGATAGCTACTGGATGTTTTGGATTCCCAGTGAAAACTGTCTGACGGTGGCCATTCATTCTAATGGCTAATGGATTGGAAGCCAGGCAGTGTTTGCAGGTTAGCTGGTATATTACGTGGGATGTTTCACAGGTGGCATGTCCTATAATAGCAAAGTTCTCACCAGTGATAGGGTCGGTGAAAGTGGTGGAGGCATGGTGAATATCGCACATCTTACAGTGGGGTCTATTACATGGGAAGGATCCTTGGGGCTGTCTGATGGGACGAGGAAGATTGTGTTTGTGGACTAGTAGCTGGCTGAGGTTTGGAGGCCTGCTGAAACAAGTTCTGGGAGGGCCAGGGAGGATTTTTGTCTCATTTCTGGGCAGGTTATTAGGAAATCATAACCCTGCCGAAGGATTTTATTGGTGGATTCAAGGCCAGGGAAGTATTGTGTAACCAGGACTGGACAATGGTTGGTTTTAGGGGGTTTGGAGCAGTCAATAGGTAGAGCAGGTTGCAATGTGGCTCGTGAAAGTTGCTTGTGAACCAAAGCTGGGGATAATTGCGGGATACCAATGCTTGTGAAATGTTGTTTGAATATTCCATAAGGGATTTTTGATTGGAACATATACGACTGCCTCATATGCCAAGACTGTAGGGGAGGTAACATTTGGTATGAAACGGATGGCAGCTGTCAAAATGGAGGTACTGTTGTGAGTTGGTGGGTTTGGTGTGGACTGAGGTGCTGAGGTGGCCATTGGAAAGGGACAGGTCCACATCCAAGAATGTGGCCTGGGTGTGGGAGTTCAGCGAGTTATTAAAGGTATTTAGATTATCCAGAAAATTTAGAAGGGTGTTTTCTCCATGTGTCCAGATCACAAAAATGTCATCTATGAACCTCAGCCACAGGATGGGTTTGAGGGGGACGTTCTCCAAAAACATCTGTTCCAGGCGGCCCATGAAGAGATTAGCATAAGAGTGGGCCGAACTACCTACTCCGTTGCAAGGTCCTTTTCCATGTTCTGTGGTCAGAAAGTGCTGCTCTAAACAGAATCTGTGCTGTGCTCAAGGCAATCAGAAACAAGTTTGTAATTAAAATGTTCCACTTTGTTTTCCCATATGAAATATATTACAAAAGTATGGATTATGACCCACTGCCTCTCTGGCTTCATTTTGTAGCAGTATGTGATAATTTTTAGAAAAAGCACAGGTGGTAGCAAACTCTGAAAGAGGGTTTCTTTTGAGTAATTCAGGAACACTCCCTGTAGTTAAAATGTTATTGATATTTATTTGTTAACATTTATAAGCAAAGTTAAAATGTATGGACACTTTAACTAAGGAAATTTTTTTAAAGTAAGAGCTAAATATTTCCAGAAAATTATTGTTTTAGACTCATTATAGGGACTCTTTTTTAGTGCTCATATTTAATTTTACAGAAGTGCAAACATTAGCATTCTTTTTTTATAAAACGCTATCGGGTAACTAGCTGAGTTAACGAAGTGTTATCACACGATATTTTGGCAATCACATCCACTGCTGCCATCTTCTGGTGAAGACACCCCAGAAGATGGTGACAGTGAATGCGATTGCCAAATTATCGTGTAATAACACTTCATTAACTAGGCTAGTTACCCAAGAGCATTTTGTAAATTCTCAACGCCAAGAGAAACTTTGTTCTTTTGTATTAGTATTCTTGTTCATTCAGTTATATACAGTGAATTAATGAAAAACAAGCATCAATTTTAAATTATTTTAACAAAGAAGCCATTGCAATTCTACATGTATATTTTGCAAAGTCATTTACAACAATACTAACTATTAAGGGAATTGATGTTAAAATATGTACTTCTGAAAATTTTAAAATCAATTTGTTTTCTGATTTTACCAAAAAAAAAAAATATGATAGACAATAGTTTGTTACACGTCAGGAAAGGACATGAAAAATGCTATAAAATTACACCTCCCCCCACCGTCTGGCTAATATAGGAGAGTTTCTAGAACAATTCAAAAATGTTTGTTCCCCGTTTTTTGGGCAAATTTTTGTAAACTTTACATAGCTGTAATTCAAGAATAACCACATATGTCTCAATAAAATTGGTATTTTCCCAAGTCTGTATGAGTAGTACATCTGTGCCAAATGTCACAAAAATCTGAGATGGTGAGATAAATTTTGGTTAAAAATTGTGTTGATCTGATATGGAATCACCTGACTACTGAAATTCCCAAAAAAAGGAGAAAAGAAAAAGGGGGAGAGAGAGAGGACAATTGAATTAGCAGAAGAATGTTGTATAGGCTGGATAGTTTCTCTTTCACCTCCATCCAGTGCACAAGATATAAGGTACAGTACAAAATTTCAGAATTCTTACTGTCTAGGTTTTCATGTTAACAAGCATCACCATGCCATCAGTTATGTCAAGGGATGACCACTTTATCTTACCATAAGTAAAACAATTGATAATAACAGATGATTAAAATATATTCACTACATAAATCAGCTGGATTCATATTTAATTAGTGCTAATTACATAGTAAGATGGTAGTAGTAAGAAGTAATTCTACCTCCTCCACAAGTTTCACCAACTGACGCTCCAAAATTGAATAGTTCTTCTCTGATTGTTTCAACTTAATTTGCAGAGTCTGCCCTTGAGCCTTGGAATTTTGCAAGGCAACACTGAGCTCTACATAATCTTTTTGTAAAGTTTGAAGAGATTCCAGTTTCTTTTCATGGCTATAGACAATGAAGAAAAAGGTGAATGCCAGAAACAAAAGTCTAACAACTTGTCTACATTATAAACAAATATGCATACTGAGGTAAACTTGGCCCAGTTCAAAGGTAATTTCTTTAGCTAATTTGGATTTAAACATTGGCATAGATAGTAACCACGTAGAATAGGAACGCAGCCAACTGAGATATATATATTTTTTTAATATTCTGTGGTAAGTGATGTGTTTACCTTGCCCATCTCTCATTATTTCCATTTCCTAACAGCATTTTCACTGTCACAATTATCATAAAAATATTTCTAGCAATTGGGAAGTGTGATTATTGTTAAGAATATAAGAAGTACAAATTAAACTATGATAAATAAAAAGCTGGAAAAAAACTACAAAAAAGGTTTATCCATAAAAAAACACCAGAGGTTCACATTACTCAAATGAAGCTTAAATTCAATGAAACATTTATTCACAGTCAGGCTTTTCCAATAAATTGAGTATATACTAAGGAAATATATTGTAATAAATATTGATTAAAATTATTCATCAGATTTTCCTCTATAGCAATACCCAAAATAAATTCTCACCCATCCAGAAAGAAAATGCATTTATAAGGAATTATAAATGCATTTTCTGGTCGTATATCAAAGTAATAAGAGGCTCTCGTAAGGTTATGCCGTCGCTGATTAAAGAAAATGGTGAATTATCAGAAACAAGCGTAGAGAAAGCAGAAATTTTGAATGATATATTTAAAAAGGCTTTCACGATAGAAAACTCAGAGGAGATACCGATATTTAATAATCGTACCGACAAAATTATGAATGATCTCGCTCTTGATGTCGAGGGAATAACTAAACTGCTTATGAATGTAAAAACCAATAAGGCTCCCGGACCAGACGGTATTCCTACAAGATTCTACTCAAGAAACGCAAAGGAAATTGCACCGTATTTGATGAAATTGTATACCGTCTCTCTGGATCAAGGAAAAATACCAGCCGAATGGAAGACCGCTATCGTAACTCCAGTGTTTAAAAATGGGAACGTTAATGATCCTCAGAATTATAGGCCGATCTCGTTAACTTCAATATTTTGCAGGATTTTAGAACATATCATCTATTCAAATGTCATGCGGTTCTTGGATGAAGGTGAGCTTTTAAATCCAAATCAACATGGATTCAGAAAAGGCCGATGCTGCGAAACACAACTTGCACTTCTAATTCACGACTTGTGCCGAATTATAGATGAGCAATCCCAGGTTGATTTGGTTCTAATAGACTTTAAAAAGCTTTCGACACTGTGCCTCACACTAGGTTACTTAGGAAACTTCGCGGTTACGGCATATCTAGACAAATATGTGACTGGGTTGCAGACTTCCTGAAGGACAGAACACAGTGTGTAGTTCTTGACGGTGAGCGTTCATCACTTACTGAAGTGGGGTCTGGAGTTCCCCAGGGAAGCGTGTTAGGGCCACTGTTGTTTCTCATATACATCAATGATCTATGCGACATAATAGGGGGGATGAAAAGATTATTTGCCGATGATGCTATAATTTATCGCGAAATCAAAACCCAGGACGACTGCGCTTTGTTACAAGACGATATTATGAAAATAATTGCGTGGTGTAAAGATTGGCAGTTGGAGTTAAACGCTAAAAAGTGCCAAGTCATGCGTGTAAGTAAAAAGGTGACACCATTTAACTATGAATATACGATTAATGGCACTGTCCTTAGAACGGTAGATTCCGCTAAATACCTAGGGGTAACAATTCGTAATAATTTGTCGTGGAATGAGCATATCGAGAATGTAATGGGAAAAGCAAATCGTATGCTCCGATTTCTAGGTCGTAATTTAAATCAATGCACTCAGGAAGTTAAATCGATTGTATACAAGTCACTAGTACGTCCTCACTTAGAGTATTGTTGTTCTGTATGGGGCCCCCATCAAAAGGGGTTAATGGAGGCTCTAGAGAAGGTCCAAAGAAGAGCCGCCCGATTCGTGACAGGTATATATAGTTGGAGGGAAAGCGTAAGTGCGATGTTGAAGGATTTAGGTTGGGAAGACCTGGAACACCGAAGGCGTTGCTCTCGACGAAAGCTAATTGAAAAATTCACGACAGATGTATTTCGGAATGACAGTCAGCAAATATTGCTACCAGCAACGTTCATATCTCGAAATGACCGTGAAAATAAGATAAGAGAAATCAGGGCCAGAACCGATTCATTTCTGTACTCATTTTTCCCACGAGCGATTAGGGAATGGAATAGAAAGGATTTACCGGGCGAGTAAACTTAAAATCCGACAGGAGTAGCTTTCGATAAAGCACTCCAGCCATCCTGATCTGGGTTTTCCATGGTTTTCCCAGATCACTCGACGCGAATGCGGGGATGGTTCCTCACAATAGCCCATGGGCGCCTCCTGCCATATCCCTTATAACCCTTCCAAACCATAACCCCTTTCGATAGGTGCAATGCACCCTCCGCCACACACTTTTAGTGAATCGCGGAGTAATAATAATAATAATCATAATAATAAAAACCAAGGAATTTTTCAAGTACTTCCGATGCTGTTTTGATTACCATATGTAAGATCTTGAATGTCCCAATATTCTCAAATTCAGCATAGTTGGTGAGTGGTTAACAATTAGGCCTGGCACTTCAGGAGTACATAGTTTGAATCCCCAAAACAGTTGTTAATATTTTGGTGTTCAATGGTTTCCCAAAATCAATGTGAATTCCATGAAGATTCCTTCAAAGTGGTCGAATGCATTCACTTCCTTGCCTTCAGTCCCCTCGCAACTATGACCCACAGATGTTGATTAGAAAAGAAAGTAAGTATTCTCAAAGGAAGTGATCTCAGAGCTCAGTAATAGGGCACCTGACATGTAAGGTGAAGGTACCCAGTTCGATTCCCATTACCAGCATCAGAAATTTTTATAAATCAATATTCTGATATTTACCTCTAGTAAAACTTTATTTATGTATCTGAAATACAATGAGTTTATTTCAGTGTATTTTGGTTCCTGTTGTTTAATGGTTTGGAGACTAATTGATTTAATTTCTTTCCATTCTCTTTCGCAATATACACGGTGCATGGTGTTTATGAACTGCTAGAACCATGCCACTTTGTGTGTATTGGAATATATACTGCAGCCAAAATATGTTTCCAGGATTTTGAGTGAACTAGTAGGAAGCTGTAATCAGAACCCAGTCAACTCAGCACAACATGATGTGACTGTGCTGTCAGTAAACTGACTGGAATAAATTTAATTTGAGTACTCTTATCTTCTATTTTATTTTCCTGGACTTGTGGACAGTATAAAGATTATTTTGACTCATTTAATGTTGAGTCAGAAGTAGGAAAATTACTCTGCATTATAATTGTGACATTTGCATGTGTTTGTCTCATTGTTTGTGCTTAAGGTTTACTATGTTTTAGTGAAGTTTCATGATATTTTTATGATGATTATATGATTTGAAGTTGAGCATATTTCCTGATAGTTCATCAGAGTAAATTGGTAATATTGGTATTAGAGCATACTGGCAAATCACATTATAAACAACATATTTTCTTTAACCCTTTGACTGCTGACGACGGATCGTCTACCTGCCGCGCTGAGGCATGCTACCTGTGCTAAGTGATTATTCCTGGGGACGGAGTGGCCCGCGCTGCCCCACCCGCCCAGTGCTGAATATTGCTAGCGTCACCTCTCATGGCTGATACACAATAAATACACTCACAACATAGTTTCTCTGCAAATAAACTACTGCAGAATCAAACAATCATTAAACCTATTTTTGTCACTAATAATTATATATTGCTTGTAGTTTTTACTCGATTTTTGCATCTTATGTCGAAAGCATCGTGATTCTTAAATTAACCTCAATAGTTTACCATTCTTTCTTGCATACCCGTTTATAACAACTGCAATTTTCTATAGGTTCCTTACTGTATTAAAATGTTATTGTTGAAATTTAAAGAGCGTAGATTCGAAGAAGATGCTATAAATATTTTACTCCCACACTTACATACTGCATTCAGACCACGAGTGGTAAATTAGAGATATTCGACCTCATTCAGATAGTTAATGGCATCCGATTTTTCTTCGCACTATTCACGAATATAAAGAGACACCTGAAAACTATAATTACACAAGCAGCCTCCCCCACACACCGAAATTTGGCTTGCTGTCCATTGATTACGTGAGGTGAAATAGGGGGTGGGGGGTCCGGCGAAATCTCACGAAACCTCACCATAGTAACAAAAAGCGGTATCTGGACATAAGTTCACTAAAAATTGGAGTATTTAGAAGAACTTCTCTGGTCCAATATTCACTAATTTTTCAATTTTTTCACGCAAGACATCAGAAGACAAATAGCTATGAAACAAAAAATTTCATCATATTCAGTATCTTTCCACTTTGATATTCGAGAATGCACTGATTCTGGAGTATTCTCCATAGTGGTTATATAAAACCGATTCTTTTCATCAGCTATATATTTAATTAGTTCTTCTGTAAAAAAATAACATGAAAACTGACAGAATACTTGGCACATTCCCTATTTGACACACATGTCCCGATAGCGTATCATCAAATGCGTGACTAACTAGACGAAAATCATTTTCTTTCCAGTCAGATTTATCATTAAGATGTAATTTCTTCGTAGGCATTTCACAATCACTTTCTGATTCTACAGATTCAGAACAACTAACATCTCTTGTTGAAACATGATATTGCATTGTCACCCCTGCTGACGAGTATGGTTTATGACTACAGCTTTCCGATTCTGTGGAAAAGCTATCACTTCCATCAAAATCAAGTAGTTCATCCTCGGTGTCACTCCTCGTAAGAATCTCCATGATTTCTTCCTCAATGCGCCCACGACGTCTTGCCATTTTCTTTATAAAATACAGGACACAAAGAACACTGTTGTAATTTCCGATGAACAGTGAACTGTAGAGTGAAGCCTATGCTCCCAACAGACAAACATTCGGACGATAAGCTAGCGACCAGAACTGCGAAAGGCTATTGAGAAATGGGCTGAGAAGTCCGCTGTACAACTCAGGTAGCGGTGCATGTATGTTCGTCATCAGCACTCAGGTAGCGGCAGGCGGGTGCGACTTAACTCCTCAACAGCGCTC
Organism: Vandiemenella viatica; assembly: GCA_031002005.1. Taxonomy (NCBI): domain Eukaryota; kingdom Metazoa; phylum Arthropoda; class Insecta; order Orthoptera; family Morabidae; genus Vandiemenella; species Vandiemenella viatica. The sequence goes on along the minus strand of JARYHS010008074.1, from coordinate 210,646,870 downwards.
AGGGAAAAACCGGCGGCTGCGACTAAACTCGTCATTAGCACACGGGGGCAGCAGGCAGCATGATGAGTAAACTCGTCAACAGCAGTCAAAGGGTTAAATATGATACATTTCTCAGATGTATTTTTTTCCTTTTGATGATTTGAATGAGGTTACTCAATTATTTTCGATGGAGAGTGATGTCATTTCTTCCGATATTTATTGAAAAGTAATTTTGGATTATAACTTAAAATCTGTAAAAGATGACAACATGTAACTAAATCTTATTTTCAGTAACTAACACAAAATTTTTCAAGGGAATCCAACATAACAATTTAACAATATGATTAATTTCTTCATACCGTAAGAAGAATTACTACCTGATGGACCAAAGTGAGTTAAAAGATCATTTTTCCATTAGGGAGATAAAATTTTGTAAAAAGTATCAGGGACTTTAACTTCACAAAATCTTGAACATCTACAACTGAGATTAAATGATCTAGAAATTACATACTAGGATACACCAGTCAATATTTTGTCGCAGTTAATTATAATTCAAAATATAGAGATTTCTATTTCCAACCATTCATAGATAAACAGACTTTAACCAAAGCCTATATTTCACAATCTAAAGAAATTAAAGCAATAATTAATCAAAATATGCATGGGTGTAATTGACAACACCTTCATCCACAGTTCTGGCTCGAGGTTGGACATACCTGTGTCGACAAATCAACGTCATCTGCTCAGGGCTGGCCAATAACATGCATGCCACTGTGTCAACTTCCAAATTATTATTATTATTACAAATGCACGCTTTAATCCATACTTAGTTACACCTTCAATATCATAAAAGTTGACATATGTCACATAAACACATCAAAACAGGTTACGAAAAGAAGATGCAGATTTTGGGACAATTCGTAGTGCTTTCAGTAGCCACTACAATTGCTATTATCAATGGAACCCCATTGATAACCATTACGATCTACATAAATATATAAAAAATGCTGTTCATTTTACTTATTGCTTTACGTCTCATTGACGGCTAAGGTCATTAGAGGCGGGATGGAACTGGGGACAAGGAACAGAAAGGAATTCGGCCATGGCCTTTTTGAAAGAAGCATCCCAGCATTCACCTGAAGTGATTTGGGAAAATCCAAATCTGGATGCCAGGACGGGGATTCGAACCCGTGTCCTCCCGAATGGCATAACTTGAGAACAGATTTGGTTAAATTTTTTTTTATGTTTGTAAATGTCCAAATAATGTTTTTTGGGAAAAAATTGGAAAAGTTGCCAGGAAAATTGTAAAATTATAAAAAGAAAAACTGAAATACTTTCTTTTCTAAAGGATTGTTGTCTGAATTCAAGAACATCACTCATGATGCAAGTGATAGAGATGTGTATTTCTTTTTTGTTTTGTTTGTTATGCTCCCGGGATGAAGATAACTCAGTTGAATGTTTTCAATTGAGGGGGGAAAAACTGGAAGATCTGGAGAAATAAATCTGCATTCCAGGCCAAATTAAAACTTTTGTGTCATTTTGTGATCAGTCCAAAAAGTAGTTATTTCATTTCTATTAAAATTTATTTCCATATGTGCAGAAATGTTTTTTGATAGCTGATTATTTTACTACCTGCACAAATGTCATTTGACAGCTGATTGCCAAATTGTAAAATCAAGCCAATTGGTTTCATAGTGAAATGAATCAAGTTTAGTCAATTTATTTCAAACAAAGTCACAGATTTACCTACAAAATACAGTGACTTTGAAGCTACACTAACATCAAAGTGAATCAATTGTCCATTTTCAGTTGAATTGTGATTAACTGTACTGCAATGGCGCCAAAAATACAGAGCAATTTAGGTTGCATAATGCACAAAGCTACAAATAAAACATATTTTCAATATAATCGATCAAGGAGATAAAATAATAACATCACCATTCTCTGTAATTTCATAGTAGGCTGTGTTGTTGTCGAAGTATTGCTCCTTAGACATTTTCTCCAAGTTGTTAGGTTATAAAGTTCTTCACTTATGATGGATCTATAATGTAATGTCTAGTTAGTTGAGGAGGCTCAGTGGTCATTTATGTCGATCAATGGTTGCGTCATATTGACGCCACTGGATTGTTTGACCTTTTAGTGTTATTGTAGAATGTGCTTTCCAGTTGATGGAGTCATTCCTTAAGAATGGGAAGCATAGTCACTTTATGGAGAGCATCGGTCGGATACCAGCATGGAAGGTGTGAGGCAGCAGGGTATTACATCTTCGAATTAGCATGATTGCCTGTGTCTTTGCCACCTTTATCTCAATTCTCCATCTTCTTACCCAGGCTACAGTTTCTGTAGGAGTGCCTGGAGACGTTTTGTTATGTTGCGGCTGCACATAAAGTACACTATGTCATTAGTGTACAGTAGGTTGTGTCCTCAACACTGGGATTCTTCGGAACATCAGTGGTGTACAGTGAGTACAAGACAGGTCCAAGTACAGAGCCTTCCAGAACACCCACCTTGATCCCTCCTGTAGTGGAGTATACATTCCCAACATGGACGCTGAAGGAGAGGCGGGTGAGGTAACTTTTCAGGAGCTTCACGTATGGGGCTGGGATCCCTGCTCGTAGAGGTTGAGCAGGCGTCCGGAGTGTGATACCAAGCTGAACACTCAGAAGATATCCATCAGTACCAACCTCCAACACTCTTTAAAGTTAAAGGCCCTGTCACTGTTTCCACTAACATCAAGAGCTGCTGCATTGTGGAGTGGTCTCTTCTAAATCCCAGCTGATAGTGAGGGATGATACTGTTGGCCTTCAGAGAGCTTGTATATTCAGTTGAGCAATAACTTCACAAATACCTTACTAATGGCCGGAAGCAAGCTAACTGGCTGGTAGTGTTGGGGGAAGAGTGGGTCCTTAGCACTACTTTGAATCCTAACCACCACTGCATGTTTCAAGTTGTGTAGCTTGTAAGCTAAAACTTTGTTAAAAAGCCCTATAAGGTATATTAAGGCACCAGGTAGAAGTTTTCAAATCAGCAGGTTGATGAGTTTCTCTTGTCCCAGAGCCTTCATGAGGTAAGCTTGGATATACAGCTTGTCACTTCCTCTGGAGTGACCCTTTCTATTTCGTAATTGTATTTTTCATTTAGGAAAACTTGTAATAGGCAACACACTGTTGCCAGGCATTTGGTAGTTCACATTGATTTGTGATGGGTGGAAATACTGTTTAAATGTATCTGCTAGAGCATTGGCTGTGACTTTTGGGCTATAGGCTAAACCCCTCTCTATGTGGAGTGGTGGGAGTAGTTGTCTTTGTTGTGTGAATTTCCGATTGTGTGTCCAGAGTGTTCCATCGTCTCAGTCAAGCATCGAAACACGAGCACTCCACTCCCAGTTTCTATCTTCGATCAGAGAGCTTTGGAGCTCTATTTGTAGGCAGTTTAACAGCCGTTTAGCAGTTAAGTAGCTGGTCAATATCTATTCTTTTGCAACTCTATTTTTATGGCAAATTTCTGCTGTGCAAGTGCAAATCTGGAGACCCTCAGTGGAGTCTTAGCTGCAGAGATGTTGTTCACCATTGTTTCAAAGGCTTGGGCAGCATTGCCTAAACCACAAGAGTCATTAAATTTTGCTTGTAGTAGTTCCTGGTAAAGTTCCCTATTAGTTTTCTGAAAGTCTGGCTTGGGTTCTACCAAGGTTTTCCAGGTCCCGATATCAACCTCAAACAACACTGGACAGTGGTCTGATAACAACCAGGTGATTGAGGAGGCCGCCACAAGGCCTGGAATGCCTTTCATGATGCCAACATCGAGGACGTTTGATCTTCCTCCATTGTGAGGATAGAGGAATGGGCTCTTCTGGACAAATCATACACATATTGCACCTATTTGATAATCTGTGCAAGGAGGTGCCTGCCCGGATAATGACTCTACTAATTCAGTCAGTCTGCTTAGTATTTAGGTCTCTTCCGACCAGTAGCTTATCTCGAATGGAAGCTAGAGTCATGATGTCCACCTCCTATAGTGTCCTACGAGGAGCTGGTAGGCAGAGACTACTGCTAGGATGCCATTGGCAGTCACCTCCTTAATGCCTACACCTTCTATCTGTTGCATGACTGGAATGGTAATTTTGTGGTGAAGATTGGTTCTTTTAATATAAATAGGAATTCTTCCTCCAGAGGTGGGCCTGTCCTGGCAGTAGCAGTTGTAGTTCACCACAGAAGCATGCAGGCCTTGTTTCAAGTATGTCTCAGACACAAGACACACATCAATTACTGCTCGTGGAGGAACTGTCTCAACACATTCAGCTTACCATGAATGTTGTTAGCTTCCTATATACAGAATGACAGGAAGTGTATGGAATGTCATCTATCCATTGTGGCTGCAGTGGGCACATTTTAGAGCAGCAAAAGCTTTAATCATTGCAGTGATCAGGTTTCCCAACTGCTTTGTGAGAATGCACACTATCTTCATGATGATGGGAGCATGTTTGGGAGCCTCTCAAAGCTGCCGTGATGCCATCAGTGATTTCCCAGGTACAGGAGGAAATTTCCCATCATCTCATGCAGTTGTGACTTGCCGGGTTTTTGTTTCCTGCAGTTAGTCTTCTTGTTGGGTTGCATCTTGTTGATCTTGGGCTGGGTCTTGCTGGTCTTGATCTGGTACCCGTTCTTGATCCGGTGCAAGTGGAGTGTCAGGCAGAGTTCCTTTTTGGGTTTGGGTGAGATTTTGGATTGAGGTCAACTTTCCTGTCTCCACCGTGAGTCCCCTTTGTTTGTACCGGGCCCTCTTAGAGTCCAGGCAGTCTTTGTAACTGGCAACATCGCCAACTCTACCGTTTGAACATTTGGCAGCATCTCTTCCTTTTAGTGCATTGCACTGCGTAGAATCATGCAGCACAGTACACTTCACACAGACTGGAGGCATTTTGCAATTCTTCGCCTGGTATCCAATATGCTGCTTGTCCAGATAATGTCTGAAGTTCCTTGGCCTGTAATTTGAGATGGCAGATCCTGTCCACTCCGAATATTGCCCCGTTTCCGGGAATGTCTGCCAGGACTACCAGAAATACAGGCAATACAACATTACTGCCTAGGCGCCGAAGTTGGGCCATCGTCTGCACGGTAAACCTCAGCTCAGTGAGTTCATCTTTAAAGTCTTCGGTGGACAAGGTTCTGGGGATGCCTCTGAAGACTACTTTCAAAAGTGGTATTGCACCAATAGGGAATGTATTGTACAGCGTCTCGCTATCCTGCAACATAATCCTCTACAACAGTGAAGGTGATCTTGTCACCACCGGTGGTCTTGGCAGAGAAGGAATTCTTCAGGAGAACAGCTACTCTGTTGTGGATTGCATCGCAATTTTCCTCAAATTGCACTACAATTTGAGGAATGTGAGCAGATGTCAGTTCTGTTGATTTAGACTTTGTTGATGGAGGATCAGTTGGCAGTTGTTGCAATTTATTGGTGTTTCCACTGTTGAGGGATTTTGGGCTGGAGATAATATTTTGGCTGAGGTCAAAGTCGTGATCATCTAGTTGGTGTGACTGCGGAAGGTAATGTTGCTGCACCTCCGAGTCTGAGGTAGCCGAGTTACAAGCAGGGACAGCCGCAGAGGTCTCTAAGCAAAAGATGTTTGAGTTGGAGCTGAGTCAGCTGAGTGTAGCATCAAGTGGTAGCTTTAAATGCCATGCAGACCACTTTTTCACACAAGCTTTGACCATCTTCTTTGTGTGGAATTTGCCTGCGGTGAGGTTGGCTGCACCACACTTTGGAGATGGAATTTCAAGGTCAGTATCAGCATAGTCATCTTCAGAGTTGTTAGAATCTCTGTAGGCCAATGTAGTGTCCATGGAGTTCCGTAATACAGCTGCACCTAGTGAGGCGAGCGTGGAGAGTCTACCATGTCGCCAGCCTACCAGCAGCTATAGGCATGACCCTCTGCAGTGGTAAACTAGCAAGGAAAAAGGGGGTGGGGGTTGTTGCTTTGGTCCCTTGTTGTCACCATCAGGTTAGCCAGGATCAGAGACAACCCTAAACTCATGCCAGAGGGTTCCATTCAGGCAGTGGGCCATGTGGCGGTTGTGGTATTTAAATAAGGCTCTGTACTGATGTTATTGAGTTTATTATAGTTAAAATTGAGTTGAAAGAAGTCTGTTTTGCCACTGTTTTAATCTTTGGAACTAATAACTTCAACGTCTACAACTGGAACTTGTATCAGACTTCGTGTTTACAAAAGGTTGCAGGATTTTCGAAATACCCAAGGACCAAAAGCACTCCCTCAAACTGAATTTTTAACAACCTAACTACTACTTTTTTACTGTTCATTTTTTCCTCTCTTCTTTTTTTTCCAATGGGTTGCCAAAACAGTTTTTTCTCATAGTCAACCCTGCACAAAATTAATCTTTTTATTTACCTGTATTTTATTTGATTCAAAATTATACAACATAACTCTGTAAATCCACAAGAACAAACTACAAAATATTTTACTGTCCCACCACATGCTGAAGCCCTAACAGCCTCAGAAATGGAAGGTGGGGAGGGACCAAGGTACCCCCAAAGAAATTGATGCAAGCCGCAATACCCTTCTTAGCTTTGCATGCACAAAAAATATGTTATGCACGATATATCTGCTTACAGGCGAGTAGGAAATCCATGGTTTTTTCACAATATATGTTCAATTGATGAGGCAGTAAAGATGTTGGGTAAGTTGGACGAACAAGAGAAGATCCTGAGAGCAAAAGAGTATGGAGCCAACACAAGTCACGGAGAAAGGGCCTGAATGAAATGCCTGGAAAGGGGAGAGATGTAGTTCTCAGCAGCAGCAAGGGAACTTCCATTGGGAGCGGGCATCAGGTAAACTAGTGTCTGTCACTGCTTCAGACTCAGTGGGGACAGGAGACGACATGAGGCTACCTAAAGCGGAACCTGCAGAAGAGATGGAAATAAGGGAGAGTTCTAGTCTTAAGAAGAAAAAATAAACAATGGAAGTAGCACTAGCGGAAATGATTTTACCTGGGTTAATGTCAGAAGAATTTGAAGGGCAAATGGTTGGAGATGATGAGCTAGGAAGAGAAGATGACAAAACTGAATGACCATTTGTTCAGCAGATGATCGACGATGGAATAGAACCTCCATGAAGAGATCATACAGAAGCTGACAAGCAGTAATGTGGTACATGACAGAATAGAAGTATTATTTGGAATAATCTGAAGAAGTCACTCTAGACAGCCCAGAAATTAATGTTAAGAAAGACAGTTACCTTGAGGAGATGGATGGCAGGTTACGGCAGCAGTGTGAGTGAGAAGCTGACAACTGTGCACAGTGGGGCAACAATGGGCATCTGACAGCTGACTTCGGCGGCACAACTGTCGTGACAAGTGTAAACGTTAACGGTCCACAACATCTGTGTGGAAAAGACAACACTTATGAGAACTGTTATTGCAAAAATTCAATAAGTTAGAGCGAAGGAAGTCATATTATCCTAGAGTAATAGTAAGGTTTAAAGACAAAGAAATAGAGACCCTATTTGATTTGGGAGTGGTGATCACATGTTTTTTGGAGAGGTTATACAAGAAAATTGCAGCAAACCAGAAGATAGGTGAATGGCCGGTAGCTATGGGACATAAGAATAAAAGAGTCAAATGGATTTTACTAGTGGCAGGAGAAATTGGCAGACACTGAGTGGAGAAGGAACCATATGCGATCCCAATGTGGATTTCATCCTGGAAACTGACTGGCTCATGGAGGTAGAAGCAATCCTGGATTTAAAGGAGGACACTAACTTTTACTTATGGTGGGAGACACCAAGCTAGGGAGAAGAACTGAGTGGAATAAAGGTGATCTCATGGGGAGATGCTAAGGTGATTAGACACAGAAAGGAATACCTGGCCTTGAAAATAAGTCACAGTTCAACAGAAAACAAATGGGGCATACAAGAAATTATTGATGAGTTCCCCAAAGTGTTTTCAGATGTGCCAGGATGAATACAAGGCTATAGTTGCAAGTTCAAAGTTAAAGAGGGGAATACCATTGTGGCAAAATAATATTGGATATATAGAGATGGCAGGTGTAATTGAGAGATCAAACAGTTAGTACATAAACCCTCTACTCGTTGTCCAAAAGGCAGACAAGTCTGTGAGAATTGTTCTAGATACACGGGCCCTCAACAGAATACCCAAAACCGAAAAGGACCACCCTCAACCAGTAGATGAGTTAATAAGATTTCACGGAGCAAAATATATGACCTCACTGGATATGACTTCAAGCTATTGGCAGGTTCGATTGGATAAGGAGTCAAGAAAATATACAGCTTTCCACTTTGAGGGACAGTGCTACAATTTTTGCGTTTTACTATTCAGCTTAAAAAATGCGGTAGTGAACTTTATTAGGGTTTTGGATCATGTACTCAGAAGGAGCCTATGAGGTAAAGTACTAATCTACGTAGACAATATGGTGATAGTTTCTGGAACTCTGGGGGAACACATAGAGACACTGAGGGAAGTTTAACAACCATAAGAGTGGAGATGATGCTGAGGAAAAAGAGAATGGATAAATTTCTTCAGCTGCATGATAACTTCACAGGGCATGAAGGCAGACAATTCGAAGTTGTAAGTGAAGTTTCCTTGGCCACAGAACAAAGCACAGTTGATCAGCTTCCGCAGTTTATACAGCTACTATAGGAAATTTATGAAAGGGCATGTTATGAACTGCATCCATTAAAGTCTGCATCCATTTAAGTGAATTGGAGAAAAGCGAGATGCCTTTAGAATGGACCTTGGAGTGTGAGAGGGATTTGATGCAGATTAAAAAGGTTTTGATGGAGCAGAGCACATGTCACACCACAACTGGAATCAGGATGTGTGCTTGTCAGATGATAGTTCATCCTATGGGTTGAAGTTTAAAAGGTTGAGAAGTAGAGCATCGGACAATCGCTTTGGATGAAGTTTTTCAGGAGGTGTTGAAAGGTGGAGCAGTGGAGCATCTGACAACTGCTTTTGCAAGCAGGCTGCTGTAGAAACAAGAATGATGGTGCACTATTAAGGAGAAGGAATGTCTTTAAATTGTGTGGAGTTTCTAAAAGTTCTGGCACATCTTTATGGGGAGGAAGACAATGGTATACACAGATCACAAGGCACTGTCCTTTTTGATGAGTTGCAAACTAACACATGTGAGATTGGCTTGGTGGATGTTATTTACCCAAGAATTTGAGGAAACCATGGAAAACCCAAATCAGGATGCTCGGATGGGGATTTAAACCGCCGTCAAACTGTCAATTGAGATTGCCAGTGGGACTGGAAGAAGTGGAGCTGGTGTAGAAGACGAAGATGAGTTTCAGGTCAAATTTATAAAACAAGTGCAGTATGAGGAACATAAAGGAATTCCAAGAAAATTATGAAATGATCTAGATGGTAAAGGACCATTTGTAAGATGCTTGTTGTCAAATGAAGTTGTCAAGATTTTACTGTTTATATGGGGGGGGTGGTGTTTCGGCACAACACAGAAAACTGCAAAGGCTGGAAATTTTGGGTGTCGGAGTTGTGCGAGAATAAGCTTGTACTAATACACCACATGAGCTATGTTTATTATGGACCAAGTAAATGATACAGAGTTCTAAGGGGAAAATGTTACTTCAATAATACGGCATGTAGAATTGCTAGGCTCTTTATCAGTAAATGATGTTTTTAAAAGTGTGAAGGCACATAACATCCTGAGGAGGAGAGACATGACGAAAACATTACCCAGTAAAGACAGGGAATTGTACTGGTTGACCTATACAGTCGAGTTACTCAAATCCTTGTGGTCTAAGACATTTTTTCAATGTACATCAAGTTGTATCGATTGAAGAAAGCCGCAAAGGTGGTGGCCAGCAAGGTATTAGAAGGGATTTTCCAGGAGGTGGGAAAGCCAGAAGGGATATTGTCTAATAATTCTCTCCAACTCAAGAGTAGAAACTGGACAGAGAGGCTACAGAAGGAAGGAGTGGAGATAATGACCACATCATACTATCGTCTCCAGGGAAATCCCTGTGAGCAAGTAATGAAGAACATAAGATGTTGGTTCCGCGCTACATACAGTAATTACGATAAGAGTTGGGGCCTCACTGCAGACAAGTGGGAGGACATGCAAAACAACCAACCTTATGACGCCACTTCACTGGTAGGCTCTGAGGTAATGTTCCATAAACCTCCATCAAGAATAGTAAATCAACTCATTGAATTCCCCAAGAGTACTCCTGTCAATTACGAAGATAAAATAAAAATGGCTCAGTAAAATCTGGAGAAAACAGCAGTGAAAAATAAGGCAAAATGTGATGAGAGAAGAAAGGCTATGACATACACGGTGGAAGACCTTGTTCTGTTGCAGACGCATTTTTAGTCATCCTGTGTGAAGAAGGGGATCAAGAAATTTATATTGTATGTAGGTCCTTACAAGCTTAAGTCCTGCCCAAGGAATAACGCTTACACACAAGAATGTCCTGACAGGAGAAAGAATAGAGGAATTTTTAATGTAATATCCTTGAAGCCCTAGGAGTATTTCATGGAGAACAGGGCATGATCACTGAGCCCTCCAGAGTCAGTGTTAGGGATGATTTAAGACATTCTCTCTACCCTGACCTTATCTTTCCAAATGGGAGGAATATAAAACTATTCTTCCCTCTTTATAGTTAGACACTGTGTGTTGTGGGCTGTTCCATGCAGGTTAGTAACCTGCCCAATCCTATTATATTTTTTCTTTCATGACTCTAAAGTGATACTCCCAGTTATACACTTCATACTACGATATGTCAGTTTGTGTGTAGAATAGCATGTGCACAGCTATGTCTTTGTGAGAAAAGAATGAGCACTGTTGGCATTAGGGTGTGGTAACTATGATGTGAACCAGCCAGCAGTGGGTTTACACTGTGCGCTCATAACAAAATGTTATGAAGTTGTTTCTTAAGTATGTGCTATTGTATCTAAGTTACAGGTGTAATGAGTTGGTGGAGAACCTGATGTAAAGCAGTAGTTTCATGATTGATTTTTATATATGTTTATATAGATTGAGAGACTGTAATTTTGTTCTGTAGTTAGTATTAAGGAATTTAAGTTACTAATGTTTTGAAGTGCATCCAAGCAGCCACCAGCGACAAATTCTGTATATTGTTAGCTATGTTTGCATATGATGTACTTAGTGAGCTTATAGGTGTCTCTGTAAGCTGGCAATTATAGAACATCACAGAATGGTGAATAAGAATATAGCAGGGGGACAGCATGATGGCAGACTGTCATTAAGAAGAAAGCTGATGGTAGAAGTGCAAGATTGGGTACGCCTTCCTATGTGTGGCATGAGAAGCATCATGAAAAATGAAATGGGAAGCTGCTCGCATTGACATTAAATCAAGAATGTATTGCTTCCTGGGTGATTGGGGCCAAATGCCGAGTAGTAAATAATGTTTTGTGAATGATAGTGAACAAACATGGTACTGTTCAAGTGCGTGGATTACTGGTGAGATGGTGATTGTCGAATTTCACCATTAGTGCAAAACTGAAAACATGCAATTTGTAATTTGAATCAAATGTGCCTGTGATCCACTTGACCTCTTTTTACTTTTCACAAAAACTTGTTTTTTTCAGAAACGAAGCCCTAATTAATAAGTGTCTGGTGGCTAACTTTGATGTGTGTTTCACAGTTGCAATAAAACTTATTTGTCGAGTTCCATAACTGTTACTTTATTTTGGAAGTTGGTGTAATATGCACTCTGAAATTTGCAAGTAGGCATATAGCTATAGTCCACCAGGCTGGCGACAGTAACATACGAATCTGGGACCCATAGAGCATAGATTTTACTAACATCTATTAAACAAAAGCAGTGTTATATATATAAAGGTCATTTTTCTACTTAAAGTAAAGAGCTTTACCGTTTATGTCTCGGTGAGTCATTTATTTTAATATCAAAGAACCTACTGTACAATCAATCAACAAATCAGAAGACAATATAATGAATTCTACATCTTAAACCTCACTATCACCAAAAACTGTTCGTGATCCAGTAATTGAAAAAATGAAAACTGTATTGACTATATAGATCTAAGACCACAATCAGAAGAGAGTTCTCTTAAATGGTACTATAATACGTGAAAAAGCCAAACATCTTTACAACAATTTTACAGATCCTTAAGTAAACATTTAGACAGAAGATTTCAAGCATCAGAAGGTTGATTTATCAAGTTCTAAGTGTAAAAGTGGCTCCATAAAATTGTTTCATAAAATTGTACACATATCCCCTAAAGATTATACAAATTACCATTCCATATTCACAGTTTCTGTATACATGAATGAGGATTTTTTTTTTTTTTTTTTTTTTTTAACAGTTTAACGTCCCTTTTTAACAACGTGGTCTTTAGAGACGGGAAAGGATGGGGGCAAGGAATGGGAAGGAATTCGGCCATGGCCTTTTGAAGGAAGCATCCCGGCATTCACCTGGAGTGATTTGGGGAAACCATGGAAAACCCAAATCTGGATGCCCGGACGGGGATTCGAACCGCCGTCCTCCCGAATGCGAGGCCAGAACGCTATCCGTTACACCACCACGCTCGGTATGAATGAGGAGTTTTGACTGTACTTTTTCAAGGATGTGGTTGAATAGTGATGTAATGTGTCCGTCTCCTTGTCCTACTCCTGTTTTAATAATGAATGATACTGATATTTCACCCATGAATTTTATTTTGGATTACATATCTGCTAGTGTTTGATTTGTTAAAGCAAGCGTTTTGGAGTCTAAACCTGGGTATTTTAATATTTGGAATAGTGACTCATAAACAACCAAATTATATGCTTTTCTGAAATTGGCATATGTGCAGATTAAACTGATGCTACAAATTCTTTGATGATCGAGGATAAGCTTTAGGTTGACGACTTGTTACGTGCAAGATCAATCTGGTCTAAATCCGGCTTGATACTCTCTAATCTATTGTTCTAATTATTGTTGTGCCCTACTGAGGAGACAAGGGAAGAAAATTTTGTATTGCACTGACTACAGTGAGATTCTCCTGTAGTTATTAACATTTGCTCTGACTAATTTCTTGTGTAAAGGGTGGAATAATTCTTTTTTTTTAACTTCCAGATCTCATTCTGTTCCTCAAATGTCTTGGGTAATTTTTGTGAACTCTGTTTATGATTTTTAATCCTGCTAAATTTAGAAGTTCTTCCATGATTCCATCTTAACCAGCTGCTTTGTTGCTTTTTATTCGTTTGACAATTTCAGTTTTATATAAATAACTATGTTAGTAAAGTACTGCATCAGCTTTCTGATACTAACACTTACCGCCCCCTCAACCATGATCCTACACTTACAGTCAATGATAGAATAAAAGACTATGTACAGCTCAGTGGACCCCTCCAAGGCCTCACTCCCCATTCTGTCTCGCTCCTCACTTCAAAAAATCCGCACACATCTTCCCTATACCTACTTCCTAAAGTTCTTAAGCCTGGCAGCACAGGATGCATCATAGTTGCTGCACATGGCTCACCGACTGAGCGCATCTCTGCCCTGGTGAACAAGCATCTACAGCCAATTGACAGCCAGCTTCCCTCCCACATCAAAGACACCTGACACTTCCTCTCTTGGCTGGCTATGGTACCCACACCTCCTCCCCTAACCAGTAGGGGTTGATGTGACCTCTGTATACACAAATATTCCCAACTGTCATGGTCTCAGTGCCATGGACCACTTTCTAGACCTTTCACATCCCACAATAACCTCCGCAACAGATCCTTTTTGATCACCCTGGCCGAGCTAAAACTGAACAAAAAATTTTTTTATTCGATGGTAAAATTTACCACCAAGTTAGCGGGCATCCGTATGGCTTGCTCATATGCTAAAATCTACTAAGGCCACCTGGAACAGTCATTCTTAGCTGGAGCCCATCTAAAACTCCTTTTGTGGATCAGATTCATTGATGACATTTTCTTACCATGGATCCATAGGGAAGACAATTTACTCAGTTTCCTCAATAAACTTAATATCGCCAGCACTCTGAAATAACTCCCACACACATTCCACTTTCCTGGATGTCAACCTATCTCTCACAAATGGCTACATCAGCTCATCTGTCCACATCAGACCCACTAACTTACAACAGTACCTTCATTACAGTAGCTGCCGCCCTCATCACATCAAACGCTCCCTCCCCTATAGCCCAATGAACGGGTCCTCCAACAGTATTCTAGCAACATCTGCGAAGCCCTGATATCCTGCAATTAAACCACCAGATTTAGTTCACAAACAAGTTTCACATTACAGCCCTCTCAACCTCTCAACAGCCCACAACCCTCTAAAAACAACCACAGCCCCATTTTAATCACCTGATACTTCCCGGGATTGGAATTCGTCAACTGAGTCCTGCGACAAGGTCACGACTTCCTTCGAGTCTGCCGAGATGAGAAACCTCCTTCCAAAAATCCTCCCTCACCCACCCAGAATCGGCTTCAGCAGACCTCCAAATCTCATCCAACTTTTGGTCCATAAGCACGGGGCCCCACAACCTGCAAGACAGCCCCTAGGTTCACAATCTTGCAACAGATCCCACAGCAAATTATGCAGTATGCATCCGCCTTCCATCACCTTTACCAATCCCGTTACTGGGGAAATCTTCCCCATCACAGGACTTGCCACATGTGTATCCTCCCACCTTATATATCAGCTCACCTCTAACCATTAGCCAGCCTCCTACATTGGTCTGATAACGAATCAACTGGCCATCAGAATGAACGGATACAGATAATCGGTATTCACCCAGAACCCTAACCACCCTATATCTTATCATGCCATCACTTATGGCACCAACAATTTCAGCGTGTTTTGCAGTCCACACCCTCAGAGTCCTCTCCGACAAAAGCAGCATCTCGGAACTCAGAAGGTGGGAACTGGCATCCTCTCCGACAAAAGCAGCATTTCGGAACTCAGAAGGTGGGAACTGGCATATCAATACGAACTGGATACCAGACAACTGCCAGATCTAAATTTAAGATAGCAACAATTTTCCTCCCCCCCCCCTTTCCACCTATCCCCCTCACCTCCTACCTTTTCCCATAGTACCATCACTCAACCAGAGCCTATCTTTTTATAGTTTGTAACTTCAAAATTTTGTTAGTTTTTTATTTTTCCAAATATTTTTATTTCACATATTTCTCAGTTTTTTGCACATACATCAATGATGTAATAGGCAATTTAGGGCCATCAGCTGACGTCTATCATGCTAATGTGACAGGTTCCTATGGACAGGTTTATTATTCTACATTATTTTCTGGTTTATACCTTTCTACCTCCCCACCCTCCCACCATTTTGTTTCCCCACCACCATGAGCTACCAGCCTTGTTGAATAACTCAATCGGCTGCCAGCCTCCAGCAATCTCAGTCTACTACTGAACACTTCAAAAATTTGCTCTATGTGTGTACGTGTTTTTTCCGTGTCTCAACGCCACAGGAATCCTCTTCTATGGTAAGTGGTAGTTTTTCTCCTTGGCTGCTATAGAAATTACACTTTCATATAATATTTGCTGGATTCCTGTACCCATCATCTCAATACCCACACTTCGTACCTTGTTTATCCCTGGTCTGTCATGTGGTGGGTCTCATGTACACATCTGATCCTCTTCCCATTTGTCTATTCTCTAACATGAGTAAGATTTTTACCAAAATATTGGTAAGTGTGTTTGTGTATTTGTCAAGGTCAACCTGCCTTTACCCGTACCAATTTGGGTTTACTTTGCTTACACTTCCTTATTATCATTGCCTAACAGCAATCTCATTGTCACTATTATCACAAAATCATGTTAGATATCTATTACTTCAAACTTATACAGTACTCACATAGAAGAAGTTTTTTTGTATGTAACGTTCTCTGCTGTTAAACTACTAATGGTTTCCTCTTGATCTTTGAATAGGGTCTGAAGCGTAGAATATTGTTGTTCCAAGTAATTTTTTTGCCTGGTGACTTCTGAAAGTCTTTCAATCAGTTCATTATGATCCCTGAAAGTTCCAAAAATAATAATGTATATTACACATAATAATTTTTTCAATTGCACGGAGTTAATTTAATAAATAGAAAGTTCCCTATAAAATAACTGTCATTATCAAAAAAATAATATGTAATACAAATCAAGAAAAATTATTTAAACATAAAAATATCTCCCATCTTGTAAAAACTTCAAGAAAAAATCTAAAAACAATACTGCTTTTTCTAAAAACAAAAATTAAAATCTTTTATTCATACTTTTGTCCAAAAATTAATGACAATCATGAATTATTTCGAATCTTGGTATGGAGTAAGGTTTAAAAATTTAAAAGAAAATACTTCTATCAAATACTATGCTAATTTCATTATGTCAGGAAACAATAAAACAAATGCTGGAAACAACCTCCTTGACAAGTTCATGAAACTTGATTCTCCTCTTCCATTCAATTTTGGCCAATGAAGACATCTTCATACTTTTTCCTTGCATTCCGATTATTCTTTGTTCATTGACTTTGAGTTTTCCTCCTCTCTTCTGTCCAGTTGTTATTTCTATACCTTCTCAAAACAGCCGAGGAGCTGTCTAAGTGTTCTGATAGTTATTCTCTTGCTTATCATGGCTTCTGTTATCCCAGTCACACTCAGGTCTTTGTCCAATGAATCCACTGGATGCCAAACTTAAACTTCTTTATTCCTCTGAAAATTCAATCAGAGTCCTTCGCTGTGCATAGTAATTATATAAGTTGAGAATCTCTCTCTTCTCTTTCAAATTTTATTGGTTAAGCCATTATTGTATCGGTTCTCATTTCATGTAATAGTACCTGGGTGACTCATCCTCACTCCACATCTTTCGATTTCTGTTCAATATGAGAGTATAGTTTGATTAAAGTAAAACATTTTTCTTCAAAGCTTCGTAGGCATTTTGAGGTGCGCAGTTCCTTGCTGCATACAGAGAGAAGCTTAACAAACATCGGTAAGCTTACTGGTACCTGAAAGTTCTACGAGATGAGGTTAGAGCCAATTCCAAGATACCAAATACAAGAACTGCTCTCTTTTTTTGGTAAAATCGTGATATAAAATTAAAAGCAAAACCTTATTGCTTATGAAATTTCATCCAAATCGCTAGAACGACTTTAATGATCTGCGAACGAAGACTTTCCCGGCGTGTCGATGCAATGAACTCTTCACAGGTTTGCTGCCGGATAGTGTTTGTAAACGACGTTTACAAACGCTATCCAGCAGCAAACCTGTGAAGAGTTCATTGCATTGACTTTAATGATCCTCTGGTTTACCATCTCATAAATGTTTTTTTTTTTTTTTTTTTTTTTTTTTTAATGCTATCATTATGTTGAATACCAATTTTAATGCTAATCAGGGATTAATTAATGGTGTAAGATTTGTGGTATTCATTTAGACGACTACATCATCAGTACTAAATTCATTCACTCTGATAAAACTATGCTCATACCTCGCATTAACCTCCCATCTTCTCATCAACCATGATAAGAAAACAATTCCAAATAGAAGAACAAGGTCTGATGCTTCAGACCACATAAAATTGTATATGAACCCGTTTTTTTTTTCATATGGATACCCATACAAGACTTTTTCATAAGTTTGTAGATTCGTTAATATTTACTTTTATGTTAAAAGTACATATGGTCAAAAAGTCAACGATGATCACATTATAACTTTTAATATTGTTTTCAAAGAAGTTTTGTAAAGTAAATATAATTGAAAAAAGGGCAGCTAAAAAAGCCAATATTTTTTAAATATCTGCTTTCTAAATGTTTTGCAATTAAGCATGTAACATTTAATTATCATGAATTTTTACAGTAAAAGTGATATTTATAACTAGTATTCAAAATAAAGTACCTTTCATTAATAAATACTTGCATTTACTTTACTTTAATTACTTTAATTAGTAAGGAAACTTTTAAAATCATGAGATTGTAAGTTACTTGGATGGAATATTGTTTTGAGTCTTGACAGACTATCAATGAATTCGTAGGTGATAGATAAGAAATTATTTGTTTCAGATTATCATTGTCACCTTAGGACTATTGAATCCAACCCATACTGGAACATTTGGTATTTGTAAAGCATGGCTAATCATCCAGATTGTATTTACTGCATTATACAATTTTAAATTGACTGCTTGTAAATTTTCAACTTCATGAACCAACAATCGCAAGTCATTTGTCATCCGTGGTTTGTTAGGGTAAGCAACTTCAACTAAAGATATAGCTTCAAATGTTCTCTGTTCTCTTTTCCCCACTTTTAGGATTTTTTCATCATTGAGAGAAGTTGACTATGATGCTTCTGATATATCTGGAATGTTCAAATTAAAATTTTGGTAGATAATGCCAACAGCATTACACAATGTATCATTGCCACTTCTTGTTTCTACAAACCAATAAAAAATTGTTGTAGGAAACATCTGTACAAAGATTTGGAGGTTTTTTGTGTCAGGATATAAACTTGATTTTTGTATTGAAGTATATACTGCTTCTGTTTCTGCTCTTCTATTACTGGATAACTTATGCAAATCCCATATCTATTAATAGTATCAATAATTTTTCCACTACTGATTAAACTTTTTGAAGTCATCCCTAGAATAGTGACCTTCGTAGTCACAACTACCCCACAAAACAACAGTAAGAGTTCTATAGTTGTGTGAGATGGAGGGGTGATTCTCTTAATTTTCATTCGGTGCATAATTTTTCCTAACCTTTTTTTTGTGTTTTTTTTGTTTTTTTTTCTGTACCGCAGGCTGCGTGGCATAGGTTTAACTTGTGTAGTAAATATGAATCATTGAATGAAAGGCTATGTTTTCCATTGTTAAAACATTTACAGTATGGCAGTATGGCAGTAGTTACAACTACCGTCTTTGTTATAAAAGCATGTTTGGGGCAGATTGGCCATCTGTGATTTGAGGTTGGTTGGCACATAGACAAAAGTGAGGAAAACAATGAAACTAAGTGCAAAAAGCAAAATCTATTTTATGATTTCAAGTGAGGAGGAGAGCCTAGCTGTGAGTTAAGACCCATTCACACTAGCGGTCAGCTCAGCTCAGCTCAGGTCAAAAATCGCTGTACACGTAATCCAAAGGGAACATTCACACTACGCGGTCCGCTCAGGTCAGGGCAAGGCAGGTCAAACCAAAGATCGTGTCGCCACCGATCAACAACGGTCAAGACCTGACCTGAGCTGAGCTGAGCTGACTGCTAGTGTGAACGAGCAACGGTCAGGTCAGGTCAGATCAAATGGGTGGCGAACCACTGAAAACTATGCTTGTAAGCCATAAATAAAGAGTAATAAATAAAAAATAAATGTTTTAACGGTATGTTATTTCTGTTTATTATAATTCGGCAAACTTTAATATAAATTCAAATATTATTACACATTTAAGTACTGTCAAGATACAGATCCTGTTTCCGATTTTTTTTTTTTTAAATATTGTGAATATATTTTTTGAATCAAATGCTTCTGTACAAAGAATATTTGTAAAGTAGGGTTTCTCTCTCATCCTGAAATTCACTTTCTACATGACATGAAATTTTATCCTTAATAATTGTGCAAAATACATGTTGCTAAAATTATGTTATCAATTAATCCTGGAGCAGAATTAATTTTTCTAAAATAAATTCGAAATCTTTGCGACCCATAAATAACAAAAGCATTTTGCACAACTCGTCTCTCACGGCATAACTGGTAGTTAGCATTCTTCTTTCCCTTTATCTGTTTGCGCTTGAAACTCTGGATACACTCAGTACCATCCACTTTTTGATCTTGACATATTTTGAGGTTCTTGATCCAATATCATTGCGATTTAATTGACGTTGGGGTAGAAAACGGCATTGTTCACTATGAGCAACTGAAATAGTCTTGTATACAACTTGATCTGGAGGACCTGAGCTGAGCTGACATCTAGTGTGAATGCTACCCTGGATTGTGAGTTGAGCTGAGCTGAGCTGAGCTGACCTGACCTGACCGCTAGTGTGAATGGGCCTTTACTCTGACAGAGATGATAACTTTGATTAACGTCTACTTTTACAGTAGTGAGCCAGACGCCCTGTGAGCAGAAGATAGGGCTATCTAGTCCAGTTAACTAACATCTCTTTAGAAGGTGATAATGTGAGGTCAAAAACCAAGGAGCTAAAGTAGGCCAAGCTCAAGGATAACTGGTAGTGGTCACCTACAATGGTGCTCAGTATACTGGAATCAAAACACCATTGGACGAAACTGATGTTCTAGTTAAAATAATGGTAAAGTGTGGTAAGATTTGGATGTATTCTAAAAAAAGTAGATGACATTTGGTGCAAAACTGAAAATGTGAGAAAAGCTTGTGAGCAATAACTAATAACTCAAGTTCAACATACCTATCTTGTCGACATTTTATTAAATTGAAATATTTGCAGTCGCTTATTTAAGTTTCTGCCTTCTATTATCTACTTTTTTAAATTAAAATATATGCAA
Organism: Vandiemenella viatica; assembly: GCA_031002005.1. Taxonomy (NCBI): domain Eukaryota; kingdom Metazoa; phylum Arthropoda; class Insecta; order Orthoptera; family Morabidae; genus Vandiemenella; species Vandiemenella viatica. The sequence goes on along the minus strand of JARYHS010008074.1, from coordinate 210,626,425 downwards.
ATGAGTTACAATAAATTATTTTTATTTACTTAAACATTTCCATGGATTCCATGTTTGCTTTATTTATTTTTTTATATTTATATATTTTCTCTCTCTCTCAAACCATTTTTTTTTTTTTCCAAACATTTGACGAGGGCTATGCCAACTAACCCCATTCTGTGCACCAACCAATATATTCAAAACTGGGACAGTGTTCAAAGAATCAGCTGTAAAAATCAAAATGTGAAAACCTGTGCCCACCATCCCCGGTCTTCCCTAATGTGCTTTGAAGTTTTCACTTTCCATTGTGTATTCCATATACAACATCTTCACAATAAAGATCTCACTTGAGGAACACATTTTGGATTATTTTTTCATTTCCAATTAATATCTGGAATCAGATAGGAATAAAAGCCTAACAGATTTTGTAGCACTGATACTTCTCCTTCCTTTAAAGCATTTGTTGATATATTTTCAGGAAATGTTTGCTTTTCAATTTGCTGAACTGATTTTCTTAACATTAAGGCAGATTATATCCCTTCCAAAGTAGATCAGTTTTAAAGTCGTTTGCTCAAATAATTCAAGTCATAAATCAGATTAAACAGTTATAGAAAGTCAGCACTTAATATTAGCATATTTGGTATGTCAGATTCAGTCCATTTCATAAAAGAAAACATTGCCTTCATTTTCTGAGCTATTTAGAACTATAACTAGGAGAATGAAATTAGTAATATTATAGGTGGAAGGTTTCCTTGAAGAGATATGAAACTTAGAAGTTTGGAATCAGCAGGAAAGTTAAGCTGAAATGGAAAATTAATCAAAACTAGAGGGAAATTAATTGATAGGAGACATTATGTTTAAAGCAAATGAGAATTTTTTCAAGGAATGACGTTACTATTGGTTTCTGAATTGGTGCAATATTATGGCTGATATCCGAAATATAAAATTATAGATAAATTAATTAATACGGCTTCTTCCGGTAGCAGTAATGTGAAAATTTGAATGTAAAAGTAAATTTTCTGAGTTAGAAATAATAATAATAAAACCATTTAAGAGCTGTTATTACAATTGGAGAGAAATGAGTTCTTATCAAAAAAGGGGACGTAGAATCAATTAGAACATGCTTCAGAGCTGTAACTTAAATATTTTAAAAGATAGAAATTTCGAGATAACAACAACTTTGGTTCACCCTTTTAGAAAATAGTAAACAAGGTGATTCTAGTACCAAATGAAATAGCAGTGGATTAGAAGCAGATTAAAAGTTATTTCAGCTTTGTAACTTTAAAACTGAGGAAGATATTAACTTTTTGGAATACCAGAAAATAATTTTTTACAGCCAAACTATTGAAGTAAAAAAAATAAAATTTATAAGGATTGATTTTAACGTTTATAAGCCCACCCAACAACTGTCAAAATACCGGACAGGTAGGAAATTATTTATGCACATTGAGGAAATCGGATGACGTATCCATGATTTCATCAGGACTACATTTCATCAGAAGCTGGGACTGCTTTCAAGTGAACAGTAAAAATGAAGTGTTCCCATGGGCTTTCTATAATTAGCAATCCCAGACTTGGAAAATCAGAGCGTGACCACACTACTTTGTAGCGCAATTCGAGTGCGAAGAGAGGCAGAAGTAAATGCCCGGCAGGCATGTTAAACTTTGAGGTTATCGTGTGGCAAAATTAACGCACCTCATGTGACTGTAAATTCAGTTAGGGGTTGTGAGGTTGGTCTCTCTCGAATGTGTTAATCATTCCTGCAATTAAAATTCTTCGGTGACGATTTTCGATGCCATAAGTTTGTGACTTTATAAAATTTTGGAAGAATATATGGTTTAACAAGTTTAAATTGGTACAGTGACTTTTAATGACTACATAACTTTCCTCAGTTGGGGTTAGATCAATTGTGGCCGAGATTCAATAAAGCACAAACTGTATATCTAAAGCCAATAATACACTGTTGGAGTTAAAGCTCAACTGTTTATGGTTACACTCCACGAGCGTTTACTCCTTACACTGGCTACTTACAAAAGGTTTTGAAACATTACGAAAGGTATTGAAACAGTACCCCAAACAAAATAAATAAAATTTAGGTTTGCTACTGTGACATAGTTTATCCAATTTTTTTACCAACTTTAAAGCGTCTGGCAGAAGTTATAAACCACAGAAAGTGCCTGACAATAATGAATGTTGTTTTTTAACAATAGTCAGTAAAACATATATAAAAACTAGCTATCATACTTTAACATAGGTGAGTAAGGTTTTTATCTGCCTTTTGTACCTACTACCTGTAAAAGGTGCTAGCAAGTATGCATACACTTGTGTCCCATATGAAAGGAATTTTTTTTCCTCGAATGCATACCCTCTAATTATTTTTAAATCACTATAACTTACTCACATAAGAAATTTTATCCTTCTACAATGATCCAAAAGTTTACCAAAAAATGCTAATTTTGATTATTGTTTGATACATGACTAAATCATTATAATTTTGTATAATTATATGTTAACAACAAAATTTAATTTTTTAGTAACACAGAAGTTTTAAAATTATGAGGGGTATTTTCTTTTCAATGGCTTTTTTTTACAGTGTGGTTACAATTTTCAGCATTTTAGTATGAATATTGTTTCTGCTATTCAGTTAGCTGTAATTAAACCATGAAACTCCTGCATTAATTTTATAGATCTTTCAGCTATGTCGTTCAGTTAAGAGACATCTCTTTTTGCCTGTGCAAAAACTGCATTTTCTTCCTACAAAGAAATGCTTTCCTAAAGAACATCAATTTAAATTTTTGACCAGGAAAACAAATGTTTTCTCTTCATGGACTCAAATTCATCATGGTTTTTCCTAAAACAAAATATAGTTAAGCATTAATCAAGTTGTTAAACTACAAAATAATGTACAGTATACATACAAGACAGCTAATTATACATACCACACAAAACAGAGCTGGCTATTTCTGCTGTCAAAGGAGTGTACCATTGTACAAAGCCAGATGTACTACCCCATTCTAAATTACGTACCATTTTGTGTTTTTTTTATTAATTTAAGTTGAAAACTTACAAAATGTATCTTGAGTGAATAAATAAATGGCTCTTGCCATACATCATGCTTGATGCACTGCATGAGGAGGATATTTGCCACTATCTCCATCCAAAAATATAACTCAAAGCTCAATCAGTTCTCTGTAGTCGTCAGCCAAACAGACTACTCAAGTTGTGTGTCTTTGAAATGTTTTTTTTCTTTTTCTTCTTCTTCAGAGAGCGTATATCAATTTGAAGCTGTCATGCAAACAGTAACAACTTTCATTCTAACATTTGCTCCAGAAGTGCCCAGACACCATGGCCTATGTTGGATGCAATTGTGTTGCTGCTCATTATCTGCACTTTATCACTTAGGTTCCAGTTATTCAGAGCATTGAAAACAACTACACCTTGGTCTTTATCACCAGAATTTGTTCCGTATAATGAAATGTAATTATGAGATAGACTGGCAGTTTTTTTCTTTAGAACTTGTTACGACCAGACCAGGCAAAAACTTGCCATCCCACTGAATGGTAATGACTTTGGACACAGCATTTTAAAATCGGCTATTATAGCTTCTGCTCATTCCTTCCTCATTTGTGTTCTCATTCGCTGAGCGGAAGACTTGTTTAAAGAAAAATCATCAATGATAATTCCAAGTGTCTCCATGATAACTTGAACGAAAACTGAATCTCTTACACTTAACTGACATCTAGCCAAGGCACCTATTAATTTAGGAGTAGTGATACCTTTTCTTCTGGGCTTTGCAGAAGTTCCTGATTGTATCATTTCGACTAAGTTTTGTAAATGCTCTTCCTGATGTTCTCCAGAACTAGAAGATGTGTTGTTGAGTTCCTCAGATAGCATCAACAAATCATAGGATGCTGAAGAGCTTGATTACCTGCTGGACCATATATATTTAAGTATTTTTCTCTACATTTATTTTCATTTTCTTTCTTCTTTTTCAGTTAGTTTTCCACACCCACCAAGCAACCCGGTCTCCCTGGCTCTCTCTGTCAGTGCATGAAGATTATACCCTTCTTTGTTTACATCCTTTTGAGGGCATATGTGTGTGCAATACCATAAACATTATCCAGTTCATGTTTGAAAAATCCAGATATTTGCTTAACGCTTATGACACTGTTCAGCCGCCTACGACTAGCCACACTTTTCACCCCTGAATGTATGGGACTTTCATTTGACATGGAATCCTTATGATGGACCTCCCAGGCTTGGCTCACACAATGGAAAACAATTCTTAAGAATTTTTGCTCCCAGAGGGATTTGAACAGGAGCCCAAATGGGTAACTTTATGAAGCAAGCACATTATCAACAGTGCTACCAACCCACTTGTAAGGGGCTTAACTGATACCGGGGTTGTAGTATCGGCTTAGTAATCTTAACTAGCAGTTCACTTGAATTAAAAGTTCTGTGGAATTTTGACAAAATAATTTTAACTTTACCATATGCCTGCCTGGATACTCAACTAAAATGCTTAATGGTCGCCACCAAATTTGTTCAAACCATAAACTCAGAAAAGGTTAAAACAGTTTACTATGAAATCACAAAAAAGTTCACTTGGACAAAATTTTAGAGTTTATTTAAAAAGTCACATTTTCAAAATTAGCATTATACAGTTGAGCAGGCAATCGAACAAACGTTTCCGGAAAATTGTAGGTTGTGGAGAGAAATAATACTGAACAAAACCCCTTTTTGTAAATTTATCAGTTCATGTTAACCGTTGCTGCTGCACCATCGTACTGAATCTCATCATGGCCGACATTGAGTGCAAGTTTCCACCAGCCACCTTCCCGCTCAAAACAAACTATCGCAGATTACCTCACATAACGCTCCCGGAGAAAAGACTGAGACGAAACCGAAAAGACTACATATTACGAAGTTACTTCTTTGAACATCACTGAGAAAATCATGCGCAGAGTTGCGCGATTACTTTCCGGCGTACGAGTGAGACAACGTGAGCTTAATGCACAATCTTTTATAGGCTCCTCCGAGCCTATGACCTTGGCAAATCTTTCTTTAACTAATATCTCCCAAAGTTACAAAATAGTTTAACTTGAAATTTTTACAGGGACTTTCTATTGTCATGTTCTATCTGTTTTAATTTAATTTATCATTCAAAAGGGTTTCTATAATCTTAAAATAGAAGTCATCACATTACCAACTTGGCGGAATTTTTACGCACTTCAGCAACAATCCGCGACAATCTATCTTTAAAAACTTAATTACCAGACCAATGCTAATACTTTTTACCAAAACCATTATATATTCATAACCGTCTCAATTTGGGCTATCTACTGATATAAATTTCAAATTAATATTCCTTTTAGTTAAAAAGCTTTTTTTCTCTTAATTAAAACTGGTAATTAAATTTTGCCAAATTATTTATTTTTACTGCCAAAATATCGGGAACAATGCTGACTATAGCTGGTGATAAAAGTTCAGCTGTCGCTTTACTCGATTTAAAGATATTTCAAATCTTAAATTTTTACTTTTCTGATCGCATGTTTCAAGGCCTGAACAAACCAGGATTTCTCTTAAAATAAACATTTCCTGATATGATAAATACACTTTAAAATAATTTTTATGGCGAATTGTCACTGTGGGAAAGATTACAGGGAAATTCCTTAAAGTTGACAACGACTCTTCTTGAAATTTCAATGTCCAACATAAGCAACTTTACAATCAATCTATAGAATATTTTACTACTAGGGAAACTAGAATTTGCCAAAATTCTAATGTGCTTACACACTCCATGACAATAAGTATTATCAATACAGAAAATAGTATTCTATGTTCTTCCTAAAGGCAAATAGCATCACCTTGTCAAATTAGATCACAATCTGGTTAGCCGTTTAGCCCTGGAAAAATTAACAATCAGGCAGACAGAGAGAGAGTTACTTTCACATTTATAATATTAGTATAGATTAGTGTATAACACACTCAAACTGCCTGTTAGAGGAACAAAGCCCTTGGGACCAGTACAATGCAGTTAAAGTAAACGCTTACTGTTTGACTGCCAACAATTTGCCAAGCATTCAACCCCTGAAGTTATGGAACCTACGTTTTAACATGGAATCCTTATGACAGAACTCTCAGACTTGGCTAATACGATGAAAAAAAAAAATCTTAAAATTTTTTGCTCCCAGATGGATTTGAACCGGTGCCCACACAGGTAACTTACCCACTGCACTACCAACACACACTGTTGTTGAACATTAGGGAGAGGTATACATTCCATGTTTCTGTCTTTCACAGGTCAGATAGTTTTTCATTATTCCATGACAATAAGTATTATCTATACAGAAAATCCTATTTACTTCCTAAAGGCAAATAGCTCAAATTTCATCACGATCGGATTAGCCGTTTAGCTCTGAAAACGTAACAAACAGACAGACAGAGACAGAGCTATTTCCACCTTTATGATAAGTCCGTGCAAGTCGGCATGGTGTAAAAATTTATTTGAGTGTTTTAGGGTAAAATGAAAAAATATGGGACCTATGTATTACAAAATTTTGACTTTGAAAGGTAAGGGACACTCTACTATGTATTACACTACTCATTCTCAAAATTTCAGCTTTGCTAAAATAATGTAGCTCTGGGGGCTCTGGGATCTTGGACTACATAGGCTGAATGTGGAAATCATCAGATATATTGAACAGTGCCTTGCGCCAGAACACAATTGATTAAAGAGCTGCCATGTCTCAGTACAATTACTTTGCCATATGTAAATATGATTTTATTTAAAATGCTCTACCTCAGAATGTGTTACCTCTTAAAATATCTATAGAAATTTATTCTAATTGAATGATAACATTAGTAACAAATGCAGCAAGGTGGTGTGACACTGGAGAGCCATAGAGCAAATAGCCTACTATCAAACCTGAGTATGTGTCTGGAATTAATTTTTGTGCCACTTCCATCTGACCTACCACATGCGATTATGTGTTTCGGTCATTAGAGAATGGATACCTGAGTGTGAGAAGCTTGCCTTACATTTTCCCAGCCTTTATCATCTACACAAATTAATCTTTCTGTTCTATCAGCATTACTGAATAGTATTTTACCCAATGATGCATCATTATAATTTGCATATTAGTTCTGTTCCCATTTTCTTCCTTAATAATCTTAACAGTAATTTGAGTGATACTGCGTTGTCTGCCTTTAGAATAATACATCATTTTCCAGAGATTTTTCCCCATTGTTTCAATTAAATGAAGTCAACAGATGCAAATATGGAAAATTTGCTGAATTTATCATTCCATTTATGGGATTATTAAGTTTTAAAAAATCAAAAGTACTTGTTGTCATGTGGTAAAGTCAATGCTTGTTTATGCATCTTTGAAACCATGTGTTTCAAGGGGAAAAAACGAAAACCATTTATCAGCATTCTGAAAGCTGATAAGAAAACCTGCCAAACAGCAAAGATTTTTAGTGATTGGTTTAAGTAATTTCGTGTTCCAGAATTCCCAGTCCTTGAAATCTGTTTCACCCGAATGTTGGAATCATGTTTTTCCACTAAACACTATCTCACTTCAAGACTCTTTAGATCAAAGAATTATTGTAACTGTGAAGGTTTAATACATACAAAAAATATTCAAAGTTCTACTGGAAATCATGGAAGATCAATTAGAGATAAGTAACACAAAGCTAAACATATTATGATAGTGTGAAAAGTCTAGTCAACATAAAGGGGTCGACTGATGATAAAACTTTTACAATAAATGTTTGTTACTATAAATTATGTCAATAAGTTGTAACTGATGGGGGAACTGAAGATTTACTTTGTATAGTAACTCAAGATGTGACAACAAAAGAAATAAGGAGAAGGTTTTGAGATAATGCAAGAAACAGACATTGAAGAACTGGTTGTTAATCATGATTGAAAGTAGTTGAAACAAGAGGAGCTCAAAGAATGGGCTATTTGACTATTTTCTGAAAATGGTTTTAAATAGTTTATTGATAAACATTATTCAATGGGTACTATTTATTTTTTTGACAGAAGTGCTTATTTTACGTAAAATTCAACATTAAAGTTTAAAGTATTTAAAAGCCCACCAAAATGCTCCTTTGCTGCCTTGCATGGGCACACGACACTCGTGACGTCACGTGCCAACAAGCGCTCACTCTAAGTAACTAATGTCTGGTTTGTTTATCTTAATTTGTGTACAAATTGTTGGAAAAATAGTTTATAAATAGTGTGTACTATACCAATCTACAACCACAACAGTAAAAACTCCCCCAAAAAACATAAGTGTTGCAACAATAGTTGATATACGAAAATAAGGTCATTGCAACTTGCTCGTATAAGATACTGCGACAAAATCACATATCATTTTCCATGAAGATTTACACTACAATTTTATTGACTTAAATTTAGTATGTTGTCTAGGTGAGTATCAGTAAGATTAGGGTCCTTAGCTTCGATCCTCAATTCAGAATATATTTTATTTGTTTTTTGTGATTTTTTTTTTTTTTTTTTTTTTTTTTTTTTTTAAATCCAGAATCGTTCCCCCCTACCCCCAATCCGAAGGTATCACAAATTTTAGGATATTAAGTGTATTATAAACATTTAAAACATAGCCAAAAAAGATTTCAAAACTGAAACTGTAGGTTACTTGTACTCCAATAAAGTTTTTTTTTGTACTGAAAAATTATTTGCACATTAAAAATAAATACTGCCTAAATAGATGCATTTATGTCAGAACAGCAACATACAGTTGTATGGTCACGTAAAACTGTCAAGAATGGGGATTCGAAATGTTCCGGAACTGCTGCAAGATTAACGTGAAATTTCTTCAAGTGATGTTATTGTTAAAATAAATTCTATTATTCACCGCCAGTGCTTGCATTTTTTACCATGATAATGTATCCCTGGTATGTTTCAAAATTTAAGGAGGAAGTCTATCTTTTCTTAAAAGTTTTTTATGTATGGCAGCAATTTATGTTTCAAACATTTGCATGTCGTTTTATGAGTTATTGGAATAAAAACATGAATCTGTAAAGCAACAAACAGAAATGAAACAAAACGTACACCTGAAAAAGATATTATCCTAATCAAGATTTGAACATGGGACGTGCCTTACCTTTACCCCTTTTTTTTACCTTCTCAATTCCGTTAGCACTCTTTAACCACGCAGCTCCTCATACACCATGGCATCGTTACTTATCTTCTTGTTAATAGTGAACACTTAAACATCAAGGTTCCTACGTGTGATGAAGTGAAAAATAAATTCTGTTTTGTAAGCAAAAAAAAAAAAAAAAAAAATACATCTATAATTTTTTTCTGTAGCTAAGAAAAATGTCCACAACATCCAGTTATTTAACTGTTGTGCTTACCTTATACTAAAGTATAGCTTGTATTTTTCTCATAAATATCTTCTAAAACCACTAACTTAATTTAAAATTTTAGTCCTCCTTATGTACGATTTCTGTTAATCTTTAACTTTCAGTTTAAATATAAATGATTCTCAAATTGAAGATACTACATTTTTTAAGCTCTGCAGAATAAAAATCATGGGTTGTTTCTATAGTTAGCCCAACGAATAAGGCATCTAATTTCATTATTTTTCCACTTTAGGCTTCTACAAATTGTTCTCTGTTTTGTATTCAACACGAAATCTCGTTAATAACACGAAATAAGCAGCAACAAACAATAAAAATAGTCGAAAACTTGGATAATATGAAACACTCCATTTGTAGTCGCAGCATTTGCAGGCACGTGATGTCACTAAATGTGGCCACCAATCCTAGAGCATTTTCTGTGACGTGACAAGAGGTATGAAAAATCTCATTTTTATTTCACTTTTTTATTAAAAATAGTCCACCTTCCTTTCCAAATTTAACAAAAATAGCTTTCTTAAACATTAATCTACGCAAATGAGTAAAATTTGTAATATATTTTCAATACTGTCAAATAGCCTATTGACAACAAACCTGAATGAAGAGGCAGTGGCAGAGTTTGAAGTGGAAACAAACTTTAATAATGATTTTTAAATGAAACACTGCAGCAGATCCTTCTCTTAGTAGAAAAGTTAAGCAATTTTATCCTCTAATTAATTAATTCCATTAATTTGATTGTGACAGATGAAGTATAACTGCAACCTAGTTTCCCTTTCATTACCCTCCCATCAAATAATAAAGTATGTACAAAATAAAGGAAATATTTCAGTTATGATAGTTAAATCGGTTCATATCTGTGTGGTATTTAGCTGTGTATATTACTTGAAACTGTTTTGAACATGTTACGAACTTCGTAAGTGTGTTAAATTCATTTTTATACGTAATATTTGAAGTAAAGGACAGCAATACATCATCTTGTGCCAATGACTATGTTTAAAAACGTGTTTTCAATGTATTGAGGTTCTTTATCATGCCAAAGCAACATCAAAATCTTTTTAATTCTTTGTTATTCCATTTACAGGGTGGCCACAAGGAAATGATTTAAAAATTCCCTGATATTTCCAGGTTTTCCAGAAAAATTTGCCATATTTTTCCCTGATTTAGAAAGTTTATCTGCATGATTAAGATATTTAAAGTTTTAATTCGATTTTGATTGTAAATAATTAAATCTGGTATAAAACTCAAAAAATTAGAAAAAGAAACATGTTTAAGAATGTTTATTTGAAAATTTTATAACTAATTTAGTAATCTTATGAAGCATAATTAAAAATGAGTAGCACAAAAATAAGATAATGACTAATATGAACTAGAACAAATTAGTAATCTTTCAATATTTGGTATTGAAGATTTTTAAATTGTTCATCAGTAACTTGACTCAGTCAAAAGCTTAGCTTTCTTATGCCTTTTTTCATTTGCTACACTTTCTTCTGGTTCAGTTATTGTAGCTTCTTTTGTTCCATCTTCAATTTCTTCTGTTGCCGAGTTAACATTTTCAAGTAAGTTTCCGCGAGTCTACGCAAGATAGCATGAACACGAGTTTGTATAAACTGTGCAATCGTGTAGGCTCACCTTGCATGGTTGCTCGCCTTGGCAGCAGTTTATTTGGTGCGAGTCAAAGGCACAAGAACAATGTTTATACTGCATCGATTCAGCATTTGAAAGAGCTCTGAATGATGCAAAACTTTAGAAATCCTACCTATTTAGACATTTGGTTTGTATTTACATGATCTTAGGTATTATTTTGTTCCTGCTTTAATTCGCCTTATATCATTAATACAAAAAAGTTATAAAGCCATATAATTATCGCTATTCACATTTTTGCTGGCATTGGTATCTTGAATCTATGCTTTTGTTTTGATATTAAAGGTTCAATTTTTCTCACAAGTAGTTCAAAACCAGCCTTGTGACATTCTGCAGGACTTCAAAGACTCTCCACAAATTCCAATTTTTTAGGAACATCTGTTTCACACTTAGCTTGAAATTGTAAATTTAGTGAAACATAACATCTTTATAAACTTACTACTCTACGATTGCTGTTATTATTCAGTAAAAAATATAACTTCTGAGTTTGCATGTAGTAGTATAATTCTGATTTAGATGTCATCCACCTTCTAAAAAATATAATTTAGAATGCTGAGTTCCAGAGAGAGTTCATGTCATCGCTCGCGTATGAATATCTCGTCGTCGTATCTCGATGAGGCGCAAGACGAGATGGCAAGTTGCTAGTGTAAATGTTGGCTATTTTAAGTCAAAAACATATAAGCTGAATTATTTAATGCAAAATTTCAATATTAAAATAAATTATTAAAAAAATTTCCAAATTTTGGGTTGTTGCTTTTAAAATTCCCTGATAATTTTGGAAATTAATTGGATTCCCTGATATTTCCATGATATTTCAAGGTTGCTTTAAATTCCCTGATAATTCCAGATTTTCCAGGTTTTCCAGGTCTGTGGCCACCCTGATTTAACATAATTTTCATTTAGTTTCAAGTATGTTTTAATTATTTATAATAGTAACCTATTGTTTGAACCATTCCTGGCAATCTGAAACAAGTGCTGGTGCCTTTCTACGTGCTGGGAATTTCCTCCATAGCTTAAAAATATCCTAATGACAGCAGCCAACAGAATTCTTCAGGACCAACTCTAATTTTGCCATATAATCTGTGCCTTGGTAATCTTCAACAAAGAGTCTAATGTCGACTTTGGAAATGTTTCTTTAATAAATTAAAGGTAAAATGTGTATTGAAACTTCATGTTTAAAGTTCCTTTATGAATACAGTTAATTAAGTTAACAAATCTAGTGGGGTGGCATGCTTACTTGTGTAAAGTACCTATTAGTTCACCAAAAGCACTCCCATTAGCTATTCCCAGCAGTAAAATATTCTATAGATCGATTGTAAAGTTGCTTATGCTGGACTTAGAAATTTTGAGAAGAGTAATTCAACTTGAAGGAATTATCCTGTAATCTTTCCCACAGTGAGAATTCACCATAAAAATTATTTTAAAGTGTATTTATCATATCGTGAAATGTTTATTTTAGGAGATATTCCAGTTTGTTCAAACACGTGATCAGAAAAGCAAAAATCTAAGATTGAAATATCTTCGAATCGAGTAAAACTACAGCTGAACTTTTATCACCAGCTATAGTCAGCATTGTCCCCGATATTTTGGTAGTAAAATTAAATAATTTGGCAAAGTTTAATTAGCAGTTTTAATTAAGAGAAAAAATGAACTTAGGAATATTAATTTGAAATTTATATCAGTAGATAGCCCAAATTAAGACGATTACGAATATATAATGGTTTCGGTAAAAAGTTTAAGCATTTGTCTGGTAATTAAGTTTTTAAAGAGATTTTCACAGATTGTTGATAGAGCGCATAAAAATTCCGCCAAGTTGGTCATGTGATGACTTCAATTTTAAGATTATAGAAACCCTTTTGAATGTCAAATTAAATTAAAACAGATAGAACATGACGATAGAAAGTCCCTGTAAAAATTTCAAGTTAAACTATTTTATACTTTAGTTAAAGAAAAATTTGCTGACGTCATAGGCTCTGAGAAGTCTATAAAAGATCTTGCACCAAGCACAGATTGTCTCACTCCACGCTAGATTTTCAAAGTTGTAACTTCGTAATATGTAGTCTTACTCTGGTCTCATTCTTTCGCCTGAAAGTGATCGCGCAACTCCGCGCTAGTTAGAGGAGCAAATTGCTCCATGCGGTAGCAGTTTAGGCAAGTTCTAACATGCCATAATACTCACTAAAGTTAGGGGGACTTTGTGAGTTTTTGTTTTCTCGTAGAATTGTACTTAATCTGCAATCTTCAAAGAAACTGTTGTTCGATGCTTTATTCTGATATCTGGTACCGACAATGTACGAGTGAACTTTTGCAAGAATATAAGTACTGTGTTATTCTCAAACTGTGTTAAATGACTTTATCTTGATTACCCTTTGCATTTGGGGTTTACTAATACGAATGCGTGGTGGTTGATCTATTTAATATTATTGGTACCAGAGGGCTATACATGGTCACGAACTTAATTGTTCATAGTTCAGGTGAAGGTGTTGCATATCCCCCGTGCAGCCTTGTCGCCTGACACTTGGCAAGAGCCTAGTGTGCAATTTTCCAATTTAATTAAACCTCATAGCATGTTAATTCAGTGCTGACTGTTGCTGGAAGGATCTGAAACCTGAAATCTACCAGTAATATTACATAACAAATTCCTTGATAGGTCTGAATTAATTGCAAGTATTATGAGTGACATTACACAGTATTACATACATATTACTTATTTCAATAATGATTTTCCATTACTTCAAGTAAAATACTTTGACAGGAAGCGTACATAAAATAGATGGTTGAGTCAAATGTGATGGGGAAAAGGGGGGGGGGATGGAGTTGGGTAGAAAGATATGCTGGACTACATGGGGAATGCTATAAGGCTGACTCATCCATGACAAGACTCAACTTGTTAGGGAAGCCTAAGCTGTACAGAAACTCAACTGATGCAGACTTAAAATTTTCCAAATTACACCCATCGTCTTTACAGAATTTTGTCGCTTACTGCTGTAATCACACAAATATCAAGATTTTTTAAAATAGAAATTAGAATATGTATTATCTAATTCATCATATATTCTTTCACAGTAATTCAAGGTATTCAATAATATAGATATTAATATTATTTACTCATACGAGTAATATGCAGTCATTTAAAGACAGAACAAAAGTTTCCAAATAAAACATACAATTTACAAAATAAGGATAGGGAAATGAACCACCTCTAACCTTTTAGATGATGGCTGTGCGGCTTGAAAACATGTAACTGACAACTGTATGTAACATGTGTCTACGACGCACAACCACGGTAAGCAGTGGTTCATTTTTAATTTGGCATATATGCTTGTATTGAAGTGTTTGGTGCAGATATTAAGATGAATTTTCTATCTTAAAATTATATAATATTTAATTTTCAGGGTTTACATGGAAAAGAAAGGGAAAATACACCCAACACTCACCAAAGTTGAAGGGAGGAGGGCGACAGCAACACAGCACAACACACAAACAAATAAAAAACAATATTTCGGGTGAAAATCCCCTTTTTCAAGTTAACAGAGAGGTGGCTGGTCTTGCGCAAGACTTGCGTTGGACGCAGCCACTGATAGAACGCCCAACACACAAACAAAGAAAAAACAATATTTCGGGTGAAACTCCCCTTTTTCAAGTTAACAGAGAGGTGGCTGGTCTTGCACAAGACTTGCGTTGGACGCAGCCACTGATAGAACGGTGAGTGTTGGGTGTATTTTCCCTTTCTTTTCCATGTAAATATTGCCTCGCAGCATTTCTTTCCTTTTATTGTTACCTATATTGATTTTCAGTGTGTTAGTCACTGTCATTACATATCATCTCATGAAATTTTTCATGTACCTGGTAGTTCCATCTACTTCCTATTCAATCACTACTCATAATTTGGTACTTGAATGCAGGTTTTATTTATATCCACATCAATATGATGCTGCCACTAATATCTTCATAGTAACTGAAAAATTACTCTGTTTCCTTATTCATTATAAATCTCACTCCAGTAACCTCATTGACAACATGAGTCTTGAGTTTCAAAATACTTTTGTACTTTACATTAAAAGTTATTTCAATATCACTGTAGATTGTTAAATGGATTCTGCCACAGTTCAATACACCAGAATACAGTACATTATTTACAACTCAATCAGCATCCCCTCCACAGTACCTTTTCCTAGAGCATCTGTTTAAATATCTAGAAAAGTGTTTTTAACAGCCCTCTTATGATTACTGACTAGACTCTTGCTTTGAAAATGCTGAAATATGCTCAAAAGTATCAGATATAATGTTACACAGCTGGATATTTGAATGCATAAACCTCTCGAGTTCTTTCCTCAGGAATACAGCAAATTTTTGCAGGAGTAATGCCACAGTTGCAAGAAAACCTGCGGCAACGTTTATTTCCCACCTTATCTATAGTAACTCAAATCACTTTCAATGGAATTTTTAGATAGGAGCATGGAGAATAATTGTCAGAAACAAAAGAAGCAATGTCAGAACACTGGGGAGAAAAAAACCCTGTAAGAATTCTATACAATGAAAATGCTCAGGTGTTGCAGTCTGATTTGACAGCTTGAATCACACAGCATTGCAGAGATGAGGACTCGACTGAATATCAGATAGCTTTCTTTGATAATTTTTTGACCTTGTGGTGTGTACTGTTCATGCAACACCATATAGGAATTAAATCAATGGTGAACATGGCTATAAAGTAGCAGTGATTTTTTGGCTGGCTGAGGGGAAGAAAGGCAACATCATGGCATTGTTGACAAATTTTTTTACAATATCCACATGCTTTCAATTGAGCATCACCATGTTTTAATAAAATTTGATGCAACTCCAATACTCAAATTGTTCCTAATTTTGTAGTTAATGAGCATTCAATGTGCAACTACAACATTCAATTACATGCTGTCTGAAAGTAAAAAATTATGGTGTAATAATTTTTAAATACTTAAAAAATGTATTATGAATCACTTCTTTATTTCTGAATGATAGTTTTCATTTTATTTTTTATGCTTAACTACCTGTCACTCACAATGTCTGCCACAATTTTTAACTCCTAAGTGGTAAACTTTATCTTAATTCTGGAAAGAAAAGAAAAAATCACACTTACCTGACTGAACTACTGTCTTGGCTACCTGTACTGTGAGTTGAAACATTATGGAGTAGGAAACCTATAATGATAGAACATTTTTAGCACAACTCAATATTAAAACAATTAATATTATTTACTCATACAAGCAATATGCAGACAAAACAAAAGTTCCCTAGCAAAACCTACAATTTAACTTACAAAATTAGGATAGGGAAATGAACCTCAACTGTCTGTTACAAGTGTTCACACCGCACAGCCATCATCTGAAAGGTAAGCAGTGATTTATTTTTTTTATCCTAATTTGTAATTTGACAGTATATGCTTGTACTGAAGTGTTTGGTGCAGGTATTAAGATGAGTTTCCCATCTTGAAATTACATAATATTTTATTTTCACTGTTATTCAGTATTATCTCACAAAATTTTTCATTTACCAGTTCATTCCTTCTACTTCCAAATGTATGATTAGTCATAATTTGGTATTTTGATGCAGGTTTTGTTTATATCCACATTAATTTTTCTATCCTAACTTGTATTTTCTTTTTGTTTCCCAGCATCTATTAAGTCATTCTTACCATACAATTTAATTTCTTTGAATCTTTTGAATTTGTTTAAAGAGTTAGAAATTGGCACTGATCGGGCATTACATCTAACAGTCTTCATGGTTTGGTCTCAAGCTGTAGAATTTTAAAAACTACATTATATAAATAATTCATTATACTGTGGTGATTAGGAAAACTTGAAGAAATATTAGCTTCATTTTTTTTCTTCATTTTCTCACTAAAAAAGTATGTCCCCTCCCCCAAGAAAGTAAAGAGGATATTTGATGTTTTTACAGTGCTTACTCAAATACATAATAATATAAGAAATTTAGTGAATACTCAGTTACTTTTCAATTTGGTACAAATTGATAAAGGGGATTGGTGACAGTTCTTCATTAAATTCTGTCAAAAGTTTGGGAAGACCTGAGAGGGAACCTTTCACAACAATCAGCAAGGAATTAGTAACAATTTGACAAGCATTAAATTACTCTAAAGATCCCATAACATTCTAATTCCCATTTTAGTAATGATAGATAAGCATGTCACCATACTAAAAATTGTGGATTTCGTCTGGATAATTGTACTGTAGCTGGTTCAGTAAGCTTCATCCTAAGTAATGAGTTTTCTCCAAAATCTATGCTGAAGCTTTTAATGGTGGCATAGTTAACATCACTAAATAATTATATGGAAATCTCATAACATATGTGACACTGTAGATATGGGGAATCTGGCCCCCTCTGTAAAACTGTCAACTACTCTTTTTTCCTCTTTATTTCCTGGCCTCATTGATGTCGAGGTCATTAAAGACAGGAAGGGACTGAGGCCACAGCCTTTTGAAGGAACTCTCTCTTCATTCGCTTGAAGTGGTTTAAGGAAACCATGAAAGACCCAAATCTGAGTGGCCGGACAGGGATTCAAGCCTGTGTCCTCCAAAACATGAGGCCATATAATTACCACTCACCCATCACACTCAGTGTGACTATCACTTCTCAGTAGCCAAAATGGTACAATAAGAAATATGGTAAAATCTCAAGAAGAATGTAACAATCCAATTGCACATTATTTAAAAAGAGACTTTTATAAAATGAGATAAAGGTGAGCAATCTTAAGGAAATTACTTTCCAAGACCTTATGGTTTGGATTTGTCTTACTGATAATGGATTTAATAACAGAGTAATTTAAGTAAAACAAAAACAGTAAGCTCTACTGACTTTGACTCCTCCAGTTATTCACCTAAACAATATTCACAAAAGATTTCATATATTTTGAACTGTTATTGTTGTTTCCAATATAAGCGATTATATTGCAGCTAGTAAACGAATTCCAGGTAACAACTAGTTTCCAGATAATGATGTAACACAACTGATTAATACAAAAGCAATAACTTGATATAATTATTTATAAATTTAAAAAGATTAAAAACTTCAATGGAAAATAGGTGATAAACGTGCTTTGAATTCCTGTTACAATTCGCTGGTCATTCTTAAAAAACATATAAATTCGAAACATCATTGAGAATAGACGTCGCTTCGTGAAGCTATATGATTAAATTGCCAATACCAAGACCTGCGATCTTTCAGAAATAAAATAACAAGTCACAACTTATATAGATTGTATAATGGGTGATGGTTTCAATTATCATTTCTATTAAATGGAATGACTGTAAATTGAGTCTTCCTTCATTTAGAAGTATGTGCTGATTCAATTAGAAGTGTATCCTGATATTGTAAGAAGCAAGCAAAAGCAAGTTAGCAGCGATGAGCGTTTCAATGGGATTTCAAGGTAATTAACATACGAAGGTTAGTTGAAAGTAATATCATTTATCACATAGTGGAAGGTAAAACAATCTGTTTTGTGCAGATAGGGACAAGTATTGCCACTATTTCAACATAAAACTATCCCACATGGAGATATTTAAAGTTTCTTACAGTTGACAAAAATATTATGATACGTCACAGTGCTCATTGTTGATTTATAACAAGTATAAAACTGTTGACTGTAGTGAATGGTACCATTTTCACAAATCATGGGGGGTTGAAGTGGAGGCGTCTCTTGTGCGCTATATCTGAAGCCAACCTTAAATTTGTTTTATTTCTGCCTAAGGATTGAAAGTGCAAGTTTCCACGTGACACTCAGATAAATTGATGTATCTCCATTAACCGTATTATTATCAACTCGTAGTTTGACAGCTTCTTTTATAACAGATGCCCTGAAATAGGGAATCCAGGCCTTTTCAAAGTCCATTTTATTACCACTGTCCACATGCTCTACAACTGCAAACTTCTCCAGTTGCAAAAGTTGAAGGTTCCTCTTGAGTACAGCACAGTGGGCCTCAACTGTACTGACGGTCTCCCGAATGTAGAATTTTCCACACTCCAATATCTTTCCCCAAATAAAGACGATCCTGAATTACTGCAGGCAGGTGCCAGTTACTCTTAACCCCATGACAGCGAAATAGCCTCCTTCGTACAGGATAAAAACCAAACTCTTTAGAGGATCTCCTGAACCCATGACTATGTTGCTGCTTTCGTCCAAAGTATCCTCTCTATCCGTTGTTTGGAGTAGCCATTCTAGCTGAAAATGTAGCAAACATGTTCTGTTACACGCTTTCTACATTTGGAGTTCCTCTCAACTGGTGCATGAAATTTAACATAGTACTTCTCTCACTGCTACCTGCTGATATCCAAGTAGCATTTAGTGTGTTGGCTATGGCAAATCCTGTGCACTACATTTACATTTGGAAAGCCCATGTTCAAACAGGTTTAAAAATGGCAACACAACATCTTTAAGATGAACACAAGTGATCAATTTAATTTAATTGTGATGGAGCACACAGTCCAGTTGAAATTTCCTTAGTCATCTAATTACCACTTTTTATTTTTTCATTATATTATATAATTTGAGTGTTAAATTCCTCCCCATCTACTTTTGCAATTTACAAATTTATTTTTAAATTCGTTAAGTGTTTGGTAAATTATTCATCACTTCACTTGGTAATTTGTTCCATTCCCTGACACCCTTTACAACAAAAGAAAATTATAAACAACGTTTAGTTATTTATCTGTGTACCTAATAAGCTGACTCCTCTTGGCATTTATTTTCATTCTATGCAGACCTACCCATTTAGATATTCTATCCAGGTCACCCTGCAGTTGTTCACAGTCTTCTTCAGTTTTGATCCTACTATATACAATTATGTCATCTGCATTCTAACTATAAACTATCACCACCATGATACCAGCAGCCCCAATACACTACCTTGTGGTATTCCTATATTTACTTCCACCTCTTTTGATAATGTATTTCCTACTCTAACATTTTGCTTTCTGGACTTTTAAGAATTCCTCTACCTAGCAATTAACTTTAAGATTCAATCAAATAGTTTTCAGTTTATTTAACATAATTTTATGGCTCACTCTGTCAAATGCCTTAGAAAGATCTAGTGCTACACTATCAACACTGTCCAATTCATATGAAATATATTGCATATAGCACACTATCTGAGATTCACATCAGTATCCTTGCTTAAAGCCATGCTGTTGATATGCACACCAGTTTCTTGCCTCACAGATAACATCAAGGCTTATACAGTCTAAAAAAATTGAAAAAGGTTCTTGTTATGAGAGTAGTGTCTGATACCTGCCATGCTGTGTGTAGGTACCTCTATGGCATTCACAATTGGGCACAATGGCAACTTTTTGTGGATAACTGGCAGCCCATTAAGTTTGGGTAGCCTGGCAAGATGAGGTTGAAGAAATTTGACATCATCAGTAAAAAGTACTGCCTTTTCAAGAGAGCACACACCTTTCTCTCAACTCTGGTAGTTGGATAGTTGTTCAAGAGCTGGTAAGAAGTGTCATCAAGCTGATTCCTAATCTAGGCATCATATTAATGAGATGGAAGAAAAGTAGCATATCCTATGACTGCCAGCAATATTGCAATCTCTTCATTCTGTTAGCCTTTAACAGCTTAGCTCCTTCCAGAATGCTACAGGATTCTGTACATACCTAATCAGCGATTTCCCCAGAAAGTTACCAGAGAACTTGCTAGACCATGCAGTAGGTGTTGATTGTATTTTCTTATTACTACTATCTTTCTTATGGTTTTACAATTTGTCGACATAAAGCTCATTAAGGCAGTATGGGGCTGAGAACCAGAAAAGAGTTTGGCCATAAACATTTGAAGATCCTGGAATTTCAGGACACCATGGAACCAAGATTTGGAGGGTCAGACAGGAAACCAAAATGGTGTCATTCCAAATGCAAAGACACAGCATTAATTATAAATATTATGCCTGGCATAAGTGCAAAATACAGATCCTTTAATGCTATATATTGTAGCTTCACTGAGTTGCATTTCAGTAAGATTAAACTACTGAACAACTAGTATCCAGTTTCTGGTTAGGCTGCTTTGTATCAGGAAGACGTTGAATTTGGAAAACTGCTTTCATCTTATTTTATGAAGCATTTGTAATAAGGTAGAGTTTGGTTAAATATTATCTTGTATGTTTGTTTTGCAATTTACTGTAAATTAATGTATATAGACTTTGTTTTATGAAAGGAAATTATTTAGAGACCATTTAATATGTTTAAGGACAGAACTGTGCAAGAGAATTGCTTAAATATTTGTAATTTCAAGTATTAAGGCAAGTTACGTTGTCTAAAGGACAATTTTCTACAGTTTAAAATGACTTCTGTGGATAATTTTGTGTTTAAGTATCTTTAATTTTAATTACTAAGTATTTTGCAATGATTGTAAATGATTACGTATTAATTCTGATTGTTTTTAATATGTTTCAACTGTTTAAGTATTGTTAATGTTCAAGAAATATCTGTCGGAATCCTTTGTAATGTTCTAGAAATTTCGATGGAGCTTATATAAAGCGAACATCCAAGACAGAGAGAAAGTTTTTACAGACTCAACTTACGACGGCCAAGGACTGTATTGTCTGTGGAAGAAATGTTGTCTGTAATTGCTGGATTGTATGTATGCATGTGACCTATAACTCTGACGTCGTGCTTATGAAAAAAAAAAATAAGTTTAAATTGAACTGTATGGTGGACTGGTTATTTATCATATTAATTAAACCACAAAACTAACAAGCTGCTTATTGATACTGCTAAAAAGCATAGCATTGCAGTTCGGACCAAAATGAGTGTACTAAATGCCTTGCTGAAGAAGTGCTCCACTAGCAAGATTAAATATCCATTTGATTTTAACGCTATCAATGTGATGAAATCTGCAAACCTTGAATTTCATGAAGTCCAGCCGGAAAGCATGAAGCCTCCTCAAAAGCTAGGTGGAACCCCACATAACTCTCAAGCGAAGCATCAGGTCACTCAGAGTCCAGACCAAATAGCAAGACGACTTGCCAACATGTCTAGAGTGAGCGCCAATAAAGATCATACTCGGAAAGTAGAAAAAACAATTGTTCCATTTAAAAAGATTGTACTCTGCCCCTCTCTCATCCCGTCACCGATATAGAGGTGGCAAGAGCCATCAAACAAATGAAGAATGGGAAGGCTCCAGGTTTTGATGAAGTTCACCCGGAGTTCCTCCCACACTGTGGAAAACATACCAAAAAATGGTTGGCCCGCTTCTTTACTAATATACTACAGACAAGTGTCATTCCTGCAGAGCTTAAACGGGCAAAAATCATAGCCATGCTGAAGCCTGGAAAAAGCCCTGAAGTTTCAGAGAATTTTAGACCTATTTCACTGCTAAAGTACTAATTACAAGCTATTTGAAAGGATCATCTACAATAGAATCAGTCCAATTATTTTCGCAAAGCTTCCAGTTGAACAGGCAGGTTTTAGACCTGCAAGAAACTGCGAGGATCAGGTTCTGGCCTTGGCAACTCACATAGAAGCAGGATTCGAGAGACGATTGAAGACTTGTTGGCCTTACTGCAGCCTACGATACAGTGAGGCGAGAGGGCATGGTATACAAACTGCTGAACATTTTGAAGTGCAAAAAAATCACTTGTCTGATCAATACTATGCTAGCTAACCGAACTTTCCAGGTTATCTCAGACAATAAGATAAGCAAAGTAAGAAGAGTGAATAATGGTCTGCCTTAAGGCTCAGTTCTTGCCCTACTTCTTTTTAATGTTTATATTTCTGACATTTCTCAAACAGAATCCAGACAGTTCTCTTATGCTGACAATCTGGCAGTAGTACAGCAATCTGATAACGTTCAGCAAATTGAAAATAGCTTAACAGCAGACCTCAAAATGCTAAGCAACTATTTTAGGAAATGGCGTCTCGTACCCAGTTCCAGCAAGACGGAAACTAGCGTCTTCTATCTTAACAATCTCTCACTTGACGTTCTTCTTGATGGCACTCACCTCCGACATATTTTTTTTTAACTGCTTTACGTCTTTCAACAGCGAAGTCTTTAGAGACGGGAAAGAATGGGGGCAAGGAATGGTAAGTAATTCGGCCATGGCCTTTCTAAGGAAGCATCACAGCATTTGCCTGGAGTGAATTGGGAAACCATCGAAAACCCAAATCTGGATGCCCGGAAGGGGATTCGAACCGCCGTCCTCCCGAATGCGAGGCCAGAACGCTATCCGTTACACCACCATGCTCGGTCCTCCGACACAACTCCTTCCCCAAGTATTTGGGAGTCGTAATGGATCGCACCTTGTCGTACAATTAACATCTAAACAACCTTGCAGCAAAACTAAGAACCAGGAATAATATTCTGCAGAAGTTAACTGGCACCTCCTGGGGAGCATCCGCCTCCACACTTCACACATCAGCACTGAGCCTTGTGTATTCTGCAGCTGAGTACTGCTCATCTGTCTGGGTAAACAGCACCCACGTCAAAAAGATCGACACAGTTTTGAACGAGACAATGCGGATAATTAGCGGATGTATCAAGACCACTCCACTGTACTGGCTACCCGTTTTGTGTAACATCGAACCGCCTACAATAAGACAACACAATCACCTAATTTCCCAATATAATAAGATCTGTCATAACTTGGATCTGCCCATCCATGATGACATGGATAATCAGTTTGAGAGACTTAAATCAAGAAATCCAAGTGTAAAAACTGTAAAACAGATTATATCTGATAATTTTAATGGGAGAGAAGCTTGGAAATTGGAGTGGATAGCCTCAGCCACACCAGAATGGCACTCCCTGTTTGACAGTCAACAGGCACTAAAGGGACTCAACCTTCCTCGCGGGACCTGGGAAGCTCTTAACAGAGTTAGGACTGGTCATGGCAGATCTGCTTCATCTTTGTGCACATGGGGAATGAGAGATACACCGAGATGCGATTGTGGTGAGGAAACGCAAACCATCCGTCACGTGACATTTGACTGCCCACTTCGAGCCTTCAGGGGATCACCGATATATTTCATTAATATATCAAATGAAGCTTTAGATTGGCTAAACAATGTTAATTTTGAATTTTAATTGTAATTTAATCTTAAATTGTATTATTTTTGTGCAATGACCATAAGCTAAATAAATAAAACTACATGTAAACTATGCTGCAAGAAGAGGAGTGTGATATGTGCAACAGAGGTTTTCTCAATGTATTACAACAATGTGGTTTTCACTGATTTGCATCAGCAACACCTATTTGTCAGATAACAGTGAACCACATATGCCGTCATCCACCAGTGACCTCAAATCCTCATTACTCATTAATAGTAAACAATGAAATGAAAGATGCTAAGTAGCAATAAAGAATAACACATTAGGATAGGGAAATGATTCTCCACTTACCTTCAGATGATGCATTTCCAGAAAAGACAAAAACACAAGTTTATTTTCAGGTCTAGCCTTTATCAACAGGAGAACATTATGGGAGATGGGTGTTGGGGGAGACTGCCTCACAGAAAGACTGTTGGCCATGAAAATGGTGGTGGTAAATTCAAACTGAAGACAGGGGCGGTGATTCAGAGCTAATTTCTAAGCATAGATAAATGTTAGAACTGATCACTGGTGTGCAGGAAGAGAAAAATAATATAATAAAATAAAATTTAAATAAAAATTAGAAAAAATCAAAATATAAATTAAAAAAAAAAAAGATAATACTAAAAAAAGTTAAATCAAAGATTCTATGGAGTCAAACATCACCTCAGGTTAGTGGTGGCTCAATTTAGGTAGTGGGATAGAGGCAAAGTGAGGATGGGGGGGGGGGGGGTAAGAAAAAGGGTAAATAAAAATAATGGCATTAAGATGAGACCAGGTGGTTGCCTAGTGCCCAGTTTGTACTGATAGGCAAGTTCCCACCTTCCGAGTTCAAAGGAGCTGCTGCAAATAGGGATGGCTCTGATAGCACAGACCATGAAACAAGAGTTGAAATTATTCATGTAATTACAGATGGCATAGACAGCTACTGGGTACTTTGGGTTCCGTGTGAATACAGTCTGTCGGTGGCCATTTATTCTTATGGAAAGTGGATTTGTGGTCAAAGCTATAAATGAAACAAGGTAATAATTGCATGTCAACTGGTATATTACATGAGGGATTTTGCAGTTGGCATGTCCTACGATTTGAAAGCTATCCCCAGGGACAGGGTTGGTGGAGGGATGATGTATGTTGTACTTCTTGCAGCTGGGTCTACTGCATGGGAAAGAGACTTGGGGTTGACTGTTGGGATGAGGAAGACACCCATCCCCCAAATGTTCTCCTGTTGATTAAGGGCTAGACCAAAAAACTACTTTATCATGTGTGTTTTTGTCTTTTCTGTGTGTTCATGACCCACATCCATCATCTAAAGGTAAGTGGTGGTTCATTTCCCTATCCTAATTTGTTGCACATTATTGGTGTACGTTTGCTCATTTCATAAACAAAGTAAACAAAGACAACCATAGACACAGTGGCAGATCCAGGGGGGGGACTAGGGAGCTGAAGCCCCCCCCCCCTAAGGCACCAAGGTCACTCCCAACGACATGGATTTTGGTGCCCTCTCTTTTTTTTTTTTTTTTTTTTTTTTTTTTTTTTTCTCTACTCTCTTTATAAAGGCGGCAATCTGGAGTAATAGATTTCTCTCGACGACCACCTCCTCGCCCAAGTCAAGCCACCCCCAAACCAAATCCTAACCCCCCCCCCCAAAAAAAAACAAAATCCCGGATCCACCACTGCATAGACACATGCTTTTATAACATCATCCGGCTGTAAATCTATGAACACTACACTGCAATGACACTGGGAAATTTCTCTGATAATATATATTAGCACATCTTGATTTTTCTATTTAAAGCTGAAATCTAACAATTATGGTAAAAAATAAGTACAAACTGCACAGCTGTTAAGGATTGCAGTCAAGCTGGCATATACACTACACTGTTTAAATATTTTCTAAAGAGTTTCTAGCGAGCTTTCATTAAAAAAAAAAAATACACTTGTCAGTTGCTGCAAAAGACATATAACATAACAAAATGTTTTGTCAGAAAAATAACAAATAACACTAATAGCAAGAAATGCCTGATGTAAGAAAATGGTAATAAAAAGGAAAAAAACAATATTCTCACCATTTAAACAATGTTCCTCTTCCACAAGTTCATCAAGTTCATTGTCCGTTTCTCTTGATGATTCAAGTGTTCTTATAAAATAAAAAGTCAAGATTAGTAACATTGCACCTCAACATAAACAACAGGCAATAATTAAAACTAAAGTGAGAAACCAATAAAGAAACATAACGAGTCATTTCTGAGTATAGTCATTTTCAATTTGAAAAGGAATATTTAATATTGAATCAATACAGGTTAAATTTAGTATTTTGTAACATTTAGAATGATATTTTCACTGGGGTAATACTTAACTGATTTGCCATACATACAAGGGCCATGACCATTAATTCCAAGCTAATCAACCTGACAAGCAAAAAAAAACAACCAAATATTGTCACAAAAAATAATGTATACATGTAATTGAACATAAACTATTTTCTTCTGATTTAAACAAAAAGTCTTATTTTAATGTTTGACGCACTTGTCACACAAGCACTATTTTTCCCCACTTACAAGGGCAGTTTCTAAGAGATTAAACCTATCATCCCCCTCCCAAGTTGACACTGACATATTTTGATATTTTGTGAAATGGTCTCTTCTATTCATTTGGAAATATTTTCTAAAGTTTGGGCTACAATTCAACTGTACTTTTCACTCGAACACTATTCAAAATTTGTCATGGGTTTGGTAAATAATAATAACAATTTATTTAAAAAATAATTTTGTAAGCTTGCTCACTCTCCTCGATAGCAACTGGCTGGAGAATGGTGATGTCACACACAGACCTTGTTGTGTAGCCATGCTTGCTGGGGATTCGAACATTACTACCAAACTTGATCGTGTTGGTACCTTTAAAAGGTGCTTACATGGGCTCATTGTAATTACCCTCAATAATTAAAGGGTTATGGAATGAAACAGTTCTTGCTTAGACAAAGTTTATATTCTTGAATTCTGAGGAGTACAAGTGATGGTAACAGAAAGATAAGGCATCGATACTATCATCTCCTTGAATTCAGATTGCAGGTTGTCATCACACATACACATTGATGGAAATCTTTCAAAAAATACATCCAAAATTTGAAAGACCATTCTATGGTATCCCAGAATTTTAACCAGAGTCAACTTTCCTGATTGTTAATAGAAAGTTTATAATAACTAGAATTTTTCTAACTTCCCCGTTTCACCACTACTAAAAATCTCATAGTTTGCTGCCCATTACGGAGCTCTTCTCGTCGTCTTGACTGCCTGCTTCAAACTGTTTTTCAAGGGAACTTTGGTTGGCTAATCTTTAACTGACTGGTCATAGAACAATTGTGTATTCCCATGGGGAAATACTATTCGCTGGTGAATTACCAAATTCCCATTCCTGTGGTACACTAATTTTACTCGGATTTTCCCGAAATTTTAATACGTCATAGTTTAATTTATTTAGAATCTTTTAAGTCATGACCAATTTTCTCATAGGTTTACTCATTTAAGAGTTTATAATTTTTTTAAAGTTACACATTGTCATGTCACAAGCTTTGATACCAAAATTCCGTTTTTCTCCCTTTGAATCTGGAATTACTGCTAAACTGTTATATTATTATTATTAAATGCTTTTTTTCTCTCTCATTTAAGCCTACTTTTATTTTCCTAGATCTTCTATTTAAAAATTTCAGATTCTTTGTTTTTTAAGTATCTCCTTAAGAGCATACAAAATACACTTTAAAATAATCGTCATTCTATGCTTTCTAAGTGGAAATGAATGCAACAAAATTCATTATGACTGAAAAACAACCTTATTTGAATCTTATGTCTTTTATGAAAATCGTTTAGAATCAATTTAAAAAGTGCTTTACTTTTAAGAAAATTGTTATAAAAGTTCTTTTCTACGCAACTATATGAGGCTGGACCCCTTCTACATGGTTTTAGCAAAATAATGTATGCATAACAAGGCTATGTTCTGAGCTGAAAAGTACTTTACTATTAAGAAAATGATTATATTTTCTAAACGAATTATGTGTAATATGCCTCCTGTTAAACGGTTTAGGCAAGATAATAGATATATAACAGCCTTTGCTTGCATATTAACAGCGACCAGAGATATTACTAGGTTATGTGGACTATTTAATAGCTAAGCAACTTCCATGAAATTAGTTGCCTGAATGCATTAATTAAAACTGCTTTCTGTAGCGTTTCATTCTTTAAAAAAATAAGGTAAACTTTATGGCTGAAAAAACACGGAACACTTTTTGAAAGCAACATAAAAAAAAACCTTAAAAAATAAGTTAAATTACTCATAGCCTCTGCTGTAACATGAATGCCAATTTTCATTCTGGCCTAAGTTAAGTTTCAATACAATCAAAACTTCTGCCAATATTGCTGCTTGACCAAAATTTATACTTTACGGATTATTTCCTTTTCATGTATTTTACTGACCACTTTTATTAAAGGTCTTTGTTCGTGGTCACTGTAGATGGGTTATTAGGTTATTTAAAGTGAACATCAGCCCTTATACAGGTGCAGCAGAAACATTGATCCAGTTACAAACATTATTTAAGCATCAATAAATACACTTACACATTATTAGTGTGTACTGTTTGGAAGAACACTTCATACAATTTATTACACATGTCATTTTTTGGATAATGGAACAAAGATAATGCCGTGAGGCACTAAAAATAAGATAGGATAGGATAGTGGGGGGGGGAACCAGGTACCCGTCACTTACCACAGATGAAGGCAGGAGGGCGAGGCGAACACGTAAAAACACAAAAACAAATTGCACAATATTTTGACATAAGCCTTAGTCATGTGGGAGGCGAGACATATGGCAGGGGGTAAGATGTGGTCACATCCCAACCCGCCATATGAATGAAGCACAGGCGGAAAACGCGCGGTGGTAGTAGAATTGCCGGGAAGGGGGCGGGATAAGCTTCACCAGCGATAAAAGTGAAACAAAACAAAATAATCTTTGTGAAGCATAATTCAAAATGTTATAATTTTATTTAGATTGGTTATAGATGAAAATAAATATATATATATATATATATATAAATGAATAGATGTAATGTACATATATAAGTAACTGACTGTAAAATGAAATGAGAGATGGCAAGTGACAGGTTTAATGTAGGTTTAGGCCAGGGGTGTGTCTGATGTCAAGGATATGTTGGTAGGCTAGTTCCCATCTGCGGAGTTCTGAAGGGGAGGTGGTATTTGGAAAAACTCTAATAGCTCTTACTGTGAAACAGGTGTTGAGGTTGTTCAAATCACGTAAGTTCGCATGAATTGCCACTGGATGGTCTGGGCTGGAAGTATAAACTGTTTGTCTGTGGCCATTCATCCTGTAGGATAGTTGTTGAGTGATGAGACCAACGTAAGAGGCAGTGCAATGGAGGCAGGTGAGTTGGTAAATAAGGTGAGTGGTAGCACACGTAGCATGTCAAATTATAGGGAAAGATTCACCTGTGACAAGATTAGAGTAAGTAGGGGTAGCAGGGTGCATGCTGCAAATTTTTCAGCGGGGTCTATTACAAGGGAAAGATCCCTGTGGAGGTCTAGGAGAGTCAGCAGGTAACTTGTGGACCAAGATGTTATTCAGATTGGGTGGTCTGTTGAAGCAAGTGTGGGGAACAGTGGGTAGGATTTTGGGAAAGAGTAGATGCATTTCAGGGAAGGACCGTAGGAAATCATGCCCTTGGCGGAGTATCTGGTTGACAGATTCCAGGGCAGGAAAGAACTGGGTGACAAGTGTTGGTCCACGGTCAGTTTTAGGAGGTGCAAGACGAGGGTTGTGGGTGATGGCACAGGAAATTTGTTTTTCCACGAGATCATGGCGGTATCGGTGGGAAACAAGGGCTTGTGATAGTTTTTTGGAGTAACTGGAAATTGATTCTTGATTGGAACAGATGCGTCTGTTACGGATTGCAACGCTGTATGGGATGGAACGTTTGATGTGGAAAGGGTGACAACTGTCAAACTGTAGGTATTGTTGTAAATTGGTTGGTTTGATGTATACTGAGGTATGGAGGCCCCCTTGTGGTATGGTGATATTTACATCAAGGAAGGTGATACAGGTGTGGGAATATGACCATGTGAAATTGATGGAGTGATTGTTATTGTGTGAGTGTAGGAAGTCTAGGAGGTGGTTCTCCCCGTGAGTCCAGATCATAAATATATCATCTATATATCTGAACCACATGAGGGGACTGAGAGGGCAGTTCTTCAGAAAAATTTTCTCCAGGTGGCCCAGGGAGAGGTTGGCATAGGACGGGGTCATGCGGGTACCCTTGGCAGTGCCGCATATCTGGTGATAAATCTGGGAGTTGAAGGAGAAATAGTTTTTGGAGAGGATAAAGTTGGCTAGGGATATGAGAAAGGATGTTCTTGGAAGACTGTTTGGAGGGCGCATATCCAGGAAGCGTTGAAGGGAACTGAGGCCTTCAAGGTGGGGAATATTGGTGAACAAGGAGGCTACGTCAATGGAAACAAGGAGGGAGTCTGGTGGTAGAGGACTGGGGACTTTCGACAGATGCTCCAAAAAATGTGGCGTGTCTTTGATGTAAGAAGGAAGGTTCTGCACAAAAGGTTGGAGGTGTTGATCCACCAAGGATGAAATCCGTTCAGTGGGGGAACCAGAGGCCGCAACTATAGGTCGTCCCAGATTGCCAGCCTTGTGCAGGTAGGTGTGCGGGGACTCTGAACGATTGTGAAGAAATGCCTTTTAAGGGGCCCAGGAGGTCTAGAAGGTGCGAATTTCAAGGCAGATGGAAGAAGTGGGATCTGTGGGATGTGGACAATAAATGTTGGTATCAGAAAGCTGTTTAAGGGCCTTCGCATCGTAGTCAATGCGGTCCATGACCACGGTGGTGGAGCCCTTGTCTGCTGGAAGGATAATGATATTTTTGTTACAAGACACTTTTCTCATGGCCCGGATTCCAGTAGGGTTGAGGTTATTGGAGTTGGAAATAGAGTTAAGGAAGGATTTTGAGGCTAGGGTCGATGTGAGGAAGTCTTGGAACAGGAGGGGATGGTTTTGGGGAAGTGGAGGAGGGTCAAGTTGGGATGGTGATTTGAACTGCTCTAAGCTGACTCAATCTCACCCCGGCGGCTGTCACTCCCAGCAGCATGGTCGAACTTAGGAGTAGGCAAGAAGGAAAGTCCCTTGGAGAGGATAGAGAGTTGTGGTTCAGACAGAGACATAGATGAGAGTCTGACCACTGACTGTTGTCGTGTGTCCACAGGTGGAGCAGTAGCACGAGGGATGGGTGGTAATGGAGGTGGGTGTGGCATATTAAAAATGTGGGCAAGACATGGGACCAGGGGAGGAGGTGGTGTGTGCTGCCTATGTGAAGGATGTTGGTAAGGAAGAGACAGCCCTCGAACACGGTAGCTTTGCAATAAAATTTTTGTAAATTATGTCCTGCAGGTGTCCACTATTGTTGGCAATGCAACCTTCGGCACGAACATGCAGATTTGCCATAACCTTATGGAGGTTGTCACCTGTTATTGCCTCAATTTCGGCGTGAATGTTGTGTTTCAATTCCTGAATAGTTCTTGGACTGTTCGCATACACTTTGGATTTTAGGAATCCCCACAGATAATAATCACACACCGATAAATCATGTGAATGAGCTGGCCAGTGAACATCACCAAAGCGAGAAACGAGATACCGTGAAAACATTTCGAGCAAGACTGTCCTAGATCTTCTGGCTGTGTGCGCTGTTGCGCCATCCTGCTGGAACCACGATGACTGCACACGGATATTTTTATTGCACATTTCCTGCATTACGAACTATTGCAACATAACAACATATCAATTTGAAGTTACAGTGGTTCAAAAAAATAAGGACCAAGAACACCTTGTGCAGAAACGCCACACCACACAGTAACCTTTTCACTATGAAGTGGTTTTTCATTAATCTGGCTGGGATTTCTAGGTGCCCAGTACCTAAAGTGCTGCTTGTTCACATAACCTGATAGATGAAAATGGGCCTCATCCGTCATCATGTCGAGAAAATCGAGTTGAGTGTTCATCATCTCTAGGAGCTGTGTACAGAAAACTTGACGTGCCTGCTGATCTCTGTGCGATAATTGTTGCACCACTTGGAGCTTGTACGGATAGAACTTCATATCTAGATGCAACATCCGTCACACA
Organism: Vandiemenella viatica; assembly: GCA_031002005.1. Taxonomy (NCBI): domain Eukaryota; kingdom Metazoa; phylum Arthropoda; class Insecta; order Orthoptera; family Morabidae; genus Vandiemenella; species Vandiemenella viatica. Next base: position 210,594,162 of record JARYHS010008074.1, on the reverse strand, counting down.
CTTCTGTCTGAGATGTTAAGGACTTGTGAATGCCGACGAACTGATCGCATTGGACTACACTCTAAAGCAGCTGTTACTCGTGCAATGTTGTCCGGGGTGCGAACCGTACGTGGCCTACCAGGGGGCGTCTTGTTTGCTGCAGATGCTGTTACTCTAAACTGTTGGACCCATCTCATAATCATCTTCTGGGACAGAACTTTATGATTCCGACCAATGTTAAACTGTTGCCGATACGAACGCTGTTTTCGTATCACACTATCACCACATTTGAAAACTATGTCAATCACAAAAGCACAATGTGCATTCGACCAACGCTCCATACTGACTGGCAATGCTTTCAACTGCACTACACACTGGTATCAACATCAACTGTCTAGGAAGCCGTGTCAAACTTTAGCGTGCAATTTAAAATGGGTCATTCTTTCTGCCGCACCCTGTATATGTTAGCTAAATGAGTATTCTGGCAATAAATTTCTTCAAAGTTGCATAACTATTAAGTAATGCTCATAATCTGGAATCTGTTAGAAGTTCTTTGTCCACTACAGATGTAATGACCAAATATTACATTATGAATGTTTGGCAGCCTCAATCAAGAGCAATGGGATGCTTTCGAAACAACTTTTGCAGCAACAAATGAGAGCATTCCCTTAAAACTAAATAGAAATTCTTTAAATTTTGCAAAGCCAGTTTATATTTCAGCCAGCTATTTCACCACAACCTTTGAAACAAGCAAATAATGTCGTGACTGTCTATTAATATTTTTATGTTCTTCAGGCTCAAGAGATTTTATTCAAGTTTTGTGGAGAGAACCCTCAAGGTGAAAAACAAGATAAGTTCGTTTTTGGTCACATCAGGTAAACCTATTATTACCTTCCACCCTAAAAATGGGAACCATTCTAGACTTATCATGAGCTTACACTAGTGATAATGATAAAACTACAGATAGGCTACCTTCAAGACCTAACTCACATATTTTTTAATATTTTTCATGCCGTTGGTCAATCATCACACCAACTTTTGTTTGACTAAAAAATGCAAAAGTTTCATAAAGTATTTTGGGTCTGGGCCAATATCCACATGTAAATGCAATGTGCTCATAACAATGACATTTTTTGGGAGGGTTTAGTTTGACAAATGGTAAAAATTTTGTCATTTGTTCTCTCTCTCCCTTAAAAATAAAATGTTAAACTATTATAAATGTGTACGTGGAATATTTGTCTGTTCATCCAGACGTTACCCAAAAACTATTAATTAATTTGTATGCGGTTTTCACAGTTTGGAAGTTTGCAGTCTACCTTAAAGTCTGCAGTATATTTTAGGACTCTACATGACCAGGTCACAAAGCAAGAAATGATAATTCATTTGCACCAAGAAGAGGCAAGCATAACAGACCACATTGCATTACAGATGAACACTGTTTTATAAGATATCCACCACAGATTATGCTATAATACAAATAAGCAAACCATTTTCAGATTATGGTTTTTTTGACTACCTAACCTTTGCTAAAATACTAGCAAAGCAATTACATCCAATACAGAATGGATTAACAATCCAACAAATGTAACGAAATTGTAGAATTTAATTTATGGCAGAGATTACAAAGATACTACATCACAAAAAACAGAAGGAAAACACAGCAGCTGTAAAATGTTATATGCTTATAAAATTGCCACTGTTGGTGAGAAAGACAAAAAACTGTTATCTATGATCAAATCAAAAAAAAAAAACAAAAAGTGTTTGTGATACAACTGGAATGAAAAATTATAAAAATCTAAAGATGCTTTTAATATCCAAATAAATATTAACCTTGAAAGCAATGTGTGTCATTTTTTACAATATAAAGTTTTAATAAGCCTGTTGAACATATCTTCACATATTAAGAAAGAAATTAACACTGCTAGAAAATTAATAAGCATTGTGAAAACAATGATAACAGTTTGAACTATTTCTGCCTTGTATTTTTTACCTTATATGCATAGAGTCTTCTTGAACTCTTTCTGTCCAAGTTTTCATTATTGAAACAAGTTCTGACCTGCCAATGTATTCCCTCTCATGTTCAGATAGCATGTTTTGCAGATCACTCAAAATTGTGCTGAGAAAAGAAATAGTTCAGCATAAGCTAGAATATTTGAAAGCTAAACATTAAAGGCACTAATCACATTTTTATCAGTTGCTTTCTCTTTTGTTATTATTTATACAATAATTTAACTAGGAAAGATTTAAGCCCTGAATAGAGGTATTACAGCAACTCTCAGGCCCAGCCATTTAAATGAAATGTTATTTTAAGAATTATGTATAGCAACCTGGTAGTCAATTAATTACGATTTTGTATATTTTTTGTGTAATTAATTGTGAATTTGTGTAAATGAACACTATTTATAGAGAGAAACTTTGTAAATGCTATGCAATATGTTCAAGGAGAATCATATGCATAATTCATTGATTAAAAGTTCATAAATGTAAATATTGATGTGAGCTATGATGTTTGGAGGACAATTGGTGATGGTTTGGTAGGTTTTATGTTGATAATTTAGTGTGTTAATGCATGTAAACATTATTAACTTTTGAATAAAATCCTCTAGGGTAGCTAGACGATTCAGTGGTCATAATCTCTGCCGCCATTGTCCAGTGACTGTTACCGGTGGGCGATACAGCTGCTTATATACCGCGCGAAGTCCATACTTTTACCAATCGGCCAATGACTGTTGGTGTGAAACATTGGCTACCAGTGTGAGAAGCTTTTCAGTTGGCAGAAACCGTTAGCTGAAGGCAGTTACTGTTGCTTGGTGGGGCAAGAGAGAGGTGCATATTTTCCAGAAATCTTGCTGCAGTCTCATTTTTTGTAACAATGGGCTCCAGACCTTTTACTTGTTTGTTTTGTATGTTTTATCATACTTAACCTTCGTGTGACTTATTCAACGGGTAGTACTGATAAAATGGTGTGGAATTCTTCTACTAACCTTGCAATTTGATGACTATAATGTTGTCATAAATACGAGGATTATTTATTTATTTTTGCGGGAACTTTTATCGGGTTCTAAATACTAATCTAATCATCTCTCTGCTTCTTCAGCATGGAGGGAAGTGACCAATTTATTGAAGAATTATCGCCAGCAGAGGGGGTTGTCTCAAATGCAGAATCAAATGGTCCTACTAACAAAATGTCAGATATCGAGGCCAATCAACAGCATTATGCTGAATAGCCCAGATAGTGTTTCTCTGGACATGACTCACTTTTCTATCTCCAGTCCCAGGGAGGATTTTCTTGGATTTCCATATAGCTCTCAGCCACATGAAAGGATTGAACAAACACCCTGTACAAGGACACACACCACTTCCACTAATAAGCTTCTTGTACAGGGTGGGGCAGAATGGACTCCCTGATTTGACGGGTGAATTGAAAAAGAACAAATAAAGATAATTTTAAAACACTTTTATTTCCCAAAACTACATTCAATGCTAATTTATTTTCTTTTGGATTTGAAAATTAGTTCATCCAGGTGACAACCTTGGTGAGCGATGCACATATTGAGTCGTTCAAATAAGTTTTCTAAAACTCTTCTCAGCATATCTTCTGATATTCCAGCTATGACATCTGTAATTGCCTCCTTAAGAGCTTCCAAGGTCCTTGGTCAAACTTTGTAAACTTCAGCTTTGAGATATCCCGAAAGAAAAAAATTGCATGGGCTCAAATCCGGGGAGCGAGAGGGCCATGGAACATCGCCTCGTAAGGAGATCAGGCGGCCGGGAAACAGTCTTTGCAGGATTTGGCATGAACAAAGGGCGGTATGAGCCGTGGCACCGTCCTGTTGAAACCAAAAGGCTTGTGTGTCATATTGCTGACCATACTCTTCCATTTTAGGTTGAAAAAAGTTCACCAGCATGTCACAATAACGCTCAGAGGTAACAGTAACAGTTAAACATCGAGATTCAAAAAAGTAAAGCCCAGTAATGCCTATGGAGGACACGGCGCACCAAACTGTCACTTTGGGGCTATGAAGAGGTTTTTGGCGAAGTTCGCGAGGATTTTCAGTCGCCCAGTAACGAAAATTTTGCTTATTAACTGTGCCGGAGAGGTGAAAATGTGCTTCATCGCTAGACCACAGAATAGCGTCGGGTTGCACAGAGGTTAAAATTTCATTGCAAGCATCTGTAGGTTTCACACAGTCTTGTGGACTTAATTCTTGAACGACCATCATCTTGTAGGGGTGTAAATGAAGGTCAGAGTGTAAAATTCGCCTTACCGTTCTGGACGATATTCCAAAGGCAGCAGCATGTTTCCGCACAGAGAGCAATGGAGACTGTTCAATGGACGCTGTCACTGCCACGATGTTTCCAGGTGTCCTCACACTTTTAGGTCACCAAGCTGGTTTTCTAGGAAGTGCAGATCCTGTCACCTGTGCACTAGTAATCCATTTCCTAATGGTTTTAGCATCAGGAATCCTGTCATGACGAGCCAAACCAAACCGCCTACAAAAAGCCCTGTGTCGCCACCACACTATCATTGTTTTTAAAGAATGTTTCTATGACAAAGCCTCAATGCTCACCAGCCCACTGCATGGCGACTACTGAAAGGAAAATGGCGTCGATTCCCCCACCTAATGCCACTACTCCCACTCCGCTAACCCACCTGCGTGCTCTACAGTGAGTGTTTGAAACTAGGGAGTCCATTCTGCCCCACCCTGTATTATTGATGGCACAGATCACACAGATGAAGAAGGACCTAAAAGAAAGTAACACTACACAGATGTCTAATCACACCACACAAATTTTGGGTTTAAAAAACACCTTTGAGGAACAGTTAAACAATAAACTTTCATTACAATAATTACAGGTCATCATGCAAGAAATCAACAATAAATTAGATTCCTTTGAAAAAAAAAATAAACCAACAGTCATACACCCTCTCAAAAAGTATTAAAGATGTAAAAAAATAGATGGTAAATAGATGGTATCACAACATTTCCACCATTGATAACATAGTTACCACACACATTTCCCTGTGTGATGATGTCCACTCAAAACTACAACAGGAAATTAATTCAGGTTTACAGAAAGTCTCTAACACATACAATTAACAAATTAGGGGATCTCAGGAGACTTTTCAAATACAAACACAAGAACTTAAGTCTGAATTTCATAGTTTACAAAACGAACTAACTGTTACTGTACAAGACATAACAGGAGAAGTGAATAAATTAAAACATGTTACACATACACAGGACACTACAGTACAAGAGATAAGGAATAAACTTGATGGACCACTAGGAGATAGTAAACCCATGCAAATTACAGTTGATACTAAGGACTCCATACTGCCACTACCAATTAGTACATGAAATACAACCACATCTTCATCCCAATACTGGCAACGTACCAGAAAATGATTTTTTTCTGAAGGAATGTGAACCAGTTTTGACCACTATGACTTCTAATGACAGTATAATGGATGTTGCGGAAAAACAAAAACCAAGCACCACCCCTCTAGTTTCTCACATAGGAGTGATAGCAGTAAAACTTACTGATAATGGGTCTGAGGTGAAAGCCGTTAAATGTAAATTACAATCACAAGATATGAAAACCCCAGATATACAGGCACAAACCAACAGCCTGAACAAGAAAAAAGTAAAGAAGAAGACTTCTTCAAGAAACCATTAACTCAACCAGAAAACAGTTAAGCAGAAAAGCAAAATTTCTTCAAAAACTTACTTTCTGAAGAAAAAGAAAGTGAGAAAGAAAACAATGATTTCCTCACTAACCCAGTACTAGAAGAGGAAAAAAGTTAAGTATAGACGCCAAAGGTTAACAAAACAAGCTGCAGAGAATACCAACAGCTTCAGAAATTATATTACCAGGACAAAAGAAGAAAGAGTTGTTATTCGTAACAAGAAAGATAGCAATAACCGAAGACATGTGGATGAAGAAGTAATTGTCATAATGTTAGCAGAGCAGGAAATGGAATACTCATGAATTAAAGAGATACAGAATGATTATGACAAAGAAAGATGAGGAAATAATTAAATGAGGAAATAGTAAGTAATGAAGTTTGTGCCAATAAACAAGAAGATATTGCTGCAAATGATATTGATCTTAATAAGGAATCAATTGAAATAAATAAAATTTTGATAACCAATGAAAATGGGTGTTTTAGAATTGAAAGAGTAGAAAATAAAGATGAATTAGTTTGTAACAAAAGGAAATGAATTAGTTTGCAGCAAAAGGAAAATAAGGGAACTAGCTCTGTTAGTTCAGAGAAGCAGACTAACAGATCTTTGAATGCCAAAGAAAAAGATGCCAAAAGTAGTGATAAAAAGGAATGTTGGATGTACTTATTTAAAAATAAACAATATCTACTATGAATAGTTAGAAATATTGAGGACTCATGATATATAGTAATTGCCAACAGTACGAAAGCAAGTTTATGTCCCATTGAAAGTAAAGGGAACCATAAAGTTCAATAAATATTTGCAAGGATTGCGTAGAGTAATATTTATTTTTAAACCCACTTCATACAAAACAAAGGAAGTGAAGTATGTCAAATAGTTTAATGCTATATAATTTTTAGGTCCAGGTACCTTTTCCTTACGGGGTAACCACTTCCAGGTAACTAATGTATCGTTACTTACGTTCTCAAGGGTGGTTAAAAGGGGCAGTATAAACTGTCATATTAATAGGAAAATAATTAATTTTTATTTTTGACCAGAAGTATTGCCAGTTTTGTTACCTGATCAATATTCAAAAAATGAAACTACATAGGCCAGAAAGTGTAGCTTTACACTTGAGAAGATTACATTTGTTTTCTGATGCCATAGTAATGTGATATTAAGCCAGAATTTTGTTCATTACTGTATGAATGTTTACATTATGAAATATTTCAAGACATTACCGCAACAGAACTTGCATTTGTGTGTGTTTTCTGCAATGTTTTTTTGTTTTTTTTTTAGTTTGTTTTTGTGTTTCTTATTAGTATTAAGAAGACAATGTGTTGTAAAATGTGTATAAAAAATCCTACTAGGAACAAGAAAAATGGGTATCACTAAATGCAAGGTTTATTTTATAAGTTTACCAGTGTCTTCCTACAAAAATCCATGGTAAACTTGAGGAGGCATGTGACATAACAAAAGTATTTTTTTAAAAAAGAACATGATATTTTTCTCCTTGAGCGTGGATGAAAATTGATAATATTTATTCTTAGAGAAAATCAAAAGAGTGTAGGTACCTATGGAAAAATATCAATAAAAGAGACTGAGGTTATCGGCGTAAAAGCATAGATCAGTTGCTTGGAATTATCATTGCCGAAATGAACTTTGTATCTTCGGAGATTACCCAGTTTCGATTAAGTTCCTGGAGGATTACGATAATATACAATACACTTAAAACTGTTTGAAACAAAAGGACTGAATTATTTAATTGTTATAATCAGTTTACTAATCATCAGTTATAAGTCAGACCGAATCACAACGGTTACACAACAGTCAGGCTGTTGGAAAAACTTCAGAAAAAGAAGGCTAAGCTGCTTTCCATGCTAGCCTTCCTTCAGCCCTGTCAGGACAATGATGTTGTTCCACATTTTGGAGAGATATGTCACCCAATAACATCAGCTGCATTCAAGAGGATTCTTCGGCGAATGGGCTCTGGCATAGTTAGGGAAATTCACCATATGAGGTTCAAGCTGGGCAAAACAATGCCATCTACACCTTTCTTGAATATTGTCCAGTGAAACCTAGGAATAGGTTGATAGTGCTACAACAGCCAGCAGCCAAATACACCTATGATGAGCGAAGGCGCTCCAATGTACTAAATGAAAAACGTTCAGGGAGCCAAATTAGAACTGTAGTGAATCACTATGGAAAATATCTTGATGGTCATTGCCTGAACTTAGAACCGTAGTGAATCTCTATGGAAAATATCTTTTCATGATGTAGCAGTATCTGTGTTATCCAAAGGGCTCAACTTTGCACCAGTTCCAACAGGGATTCCCACAAGGGAAATTATTAGTGGTGTTGAGTAGGCCATTAGGGATCTTCCATCTGACACTGCAGAGGAAATTAGGAGGGAATATTGTTGAATATTATGCAGGGCTAAATCTCCAAAGGAAATTATTTCTACATCTGAATGCAGGGCTCTGCATACTCCGAGAAGATATGTACATCATTATCCTCCCAGCAGATAAAGGAAATTCAACATTCATCGTCAGCTCGTATAAATACAAGCAGAAGCTGTCACAGATGTTAGATGAAGATGTCTATAGGAAGGAGACTTACTAAGGATCTGACAGCTGCGTTGATGAGAACTATAAAGCTGATGAAAGAATCAGGAATAGATGCCGAGATAAGCAAGTGCCTCAAGCCACGAGCTCAGGTTCTACCTAGTTCTATCGGCTGCCAAAGAAACGTAAGAGCGTCCATAAACCACGTAGCTTCATTTTGGCCTCCTGTTAAGCACAAATAACCTGACGTGGCTTTTGCCTCTATCACACCCCCCACCCCTTGTAGCTTTTTCCCTTTTCATTCTAAAAGACATTTTTTACCGTTTTCTCTTGTCTGACTATTGTAAATAACATACGAAGATAATTAAATAAATATTCACAAGCTGTTGTATGTTCCGTACCCCATTTTAACTGTGAAAAATCATATGAATAATAATTGGGTGACGTTCTGTGTGCGCACACGTCTGGAGCCTAACTCCTCTACTTGAAGAAGGTCGTTGCCAAAATACTTTGTATTTGTTTGACTGCCTTCATGTTTTCTCTCATCGCAGCCATCAACTTGATATGTGGTGGGTTAATTTCCCTTTCCTTCATTATTTATATCACCTAGAAGCCACTTCCGTTTTCCTTAGTTTCACTATCTACTTCTAAATCAGCAATACAAAACAGTGAATTTTATGACGGGTGTTGCATAGAAAAATTAAACAAAATCTGAAATACTCCAAAATTTTATTAATGTCAAACAGCAACAAAAAAAATAGAATAGTTAAGTAATTTATTAATGCACATACATACCTTACATCTGGATTTTTTGTGTGTTCTTGAATATATTTTATAACACTGTAGACAGGAATCTGATTATGTCCAGAGCTATCCAGTTCAGAGTAGATGATGTCAGCAATTTGTTCAGGATTCTCTGAGGGAATGATGTTTACATTTTAAGAAATACAAAAATCGGTGTGTACTAAAACATTTTCTTGGACTTAAAACTTCTGACAATATCAATACTCATATATCATTATGAAAATTATTACACTATGCTGCAAGTGTGTCTAGTAACTAACAATCAAGAATAAGCAAGTTATTATAGTAAAAGTAACCAAAAATCATAATATAATAGGTATTACATTCAACATAACAGGTACTCAATAAATGGTCAATAGTTATTTATTTACAAAAGGTATATGTTACACCTAAGACTATTTAGCATGCTTACGACACTGATCTGCTGTAGTCACAGACCTGACTTTTTCTAAAACATAGTAACAATGAATCTGAAGATTTAAATTTAAACAAGTTTAAAATTTTTTTTTAACTGCTTAACATCTCTTAACAGCGAGATCTTTAGAGATAGGAAAGGATGGGGGGCAAAGAACGGGAAGGAATTCGACCATGGCCTTTTGAAGGAAGCATCCCGGCATTTGCCTAGAGTGATCTGGGAAACCATGGAAAACCCAAATCTGGATGCCCGGACGGGGATTCGAACCGGCGTCCTCCCGAATGGAGGTGAGAACGCGAATCGTTACACTACCATGCTCGGTAACAAGTTTAAAGTAAATGCTGATTATTGCAATAAAGTTCAATACAAGCAGACATGACCAACAATTATTTTAAGAGGCATATGTTAACTTAGAAAAATTTTCAGCTTCAGTAACTGATAAATCAGCTAGTCTGCTCACACGCTCTACAATTGCTATTTGTTGTCTGGATCATCATATCCGCAGTATTATAATCAAACTTAATGGCTTATTTTTTACTGATTGATTTTTGCAAGTGGCAGTACAAAAATGAGGCACACTGCAATTAGCAAATGCAAAATTAACAATTTGCAACCTGGAGGTTTAGCTCCAACCTTAACTAAAAAGTTATTTTAACTCAAAAAATAAATGCCTCCCATATCTCTCTTAGTGTTTATGAATAGTCCGTCTTCTCAATGCCTACCCGATACTTCACCCTAAATAGATGTTGAATCCAGGAGGACTCTGTCATTCGACATAAGATATTTTGGGATACATGGAGTATAAACTGATCTGCAGTTGTAAAAAAAGAAGAAAAAACATTGGCAAAAAAAATAAGAGGAGGATTTATAAAGTGCTAAAAAAAAGGTGTGGGCTGGCAAGTGTCAAATAGGTGAACTAGGTAACCAGAGCCTGTAACTAATGTTTAGCCAGTCTGGACTGCCAGAGTTCAGAAGCAAGCATGAAGCATTTCACTAGCAGTGAAGAATGCAACGGACAGAGTGAAGAAAGTAGACCTGAAAAAGTTGATTAGTTTAATTAATTTAATTTAGCTTTGATAGAGCACAAACTCTGGTAACTATTTCGTGCACACATTTTTATTTAATTATTCTCGAATTCTTTGAGTGCAATATCTACACTCATTTACATTTGCTATTTATTAATTTTAAATCTTTTCAGTGTTTCAGGCAGATTAGTCAGCGTTTCCCTTCGTAATTTATTCCAGTTCCAGGTATCCTAGCTAAAAAAAAAAATTTCCCCACTTTCTTACACCTGAGATCAAGTGCCAGGAAGTAGTTATGGTCACCTCAATTTCAGGTCTTCAACAAGCAATTTCTCCCCAACATATAATCTAAAGATAAAACATATGGGGTAATATTACCCAACTTTTTATTTAATCTTTATAGCTAATTAGCTGATTCTTCTTACCATTTGTCTTCGTTCCATGTTGACCTGCCTAGCTACATATACCAATCAAATGCCACAGTAGCTTTTAAAAGTCCTTTCCTATTCTAATACCATTATATAACATTATTTCATTAACAAATAAACTAACTACCGATTGTAAACTGCCAACACCATCATTCATTAGAATAATTAAAATCAGTTATCCCTATACACTACTCTGTAGCACTCCCATTTTAACTACCACCTTGTTTGAAACTCCTTTCCCTACCCTAACTCTGGCGACTGAATGATTTCCAGTATAAGGAGTCATCCACTGCTTGCCAACGGCTTCCGAAAGGAGGGCAGAAGAGCAGGGAGTGATCCAGGGCACCCTCTTGCCCTTGGGGTTGGAAACGGCCCTAAAGACAGATGAATCAGAAATGATCAATGGCATGAGAATGCAGAAGGCAGTGGGAAACCACCGCATTAAACACCCAAAGGGTATCCCAAGAACATGTAATCCTCTCAAATTACATATTATATCCTGATGGCTTCTTCCTGGGTAAAATATTCTTTAGGTAATTGTTCCCCAATGGGATCTCTGGGTGGAAACTGCTCAGGGAGGAGTCATCAGAATGCATAAAAACATTCTATGAGTTGGAGTGTGGTATGCTAGAAGTCTGAATAGGGCAGTTAGGTTAAAAAACCTAAAAAGGGAGATGGAACAACTTAAGTTAGATGTTGTTGGGATTGGCGAGATTAAATGGAAGGACGCACAGGATTTCCGGTCTGGCGAACAGAGGATAATTAGCACACAAGCTGTCAATGGAGTCACTGTGCAGGATTTTGTGTTGTTTTTTGTTAGATCTGTCGTTTCAGCTTGGTGCCTCTGATTTACGTAAACTTGTGTGGAAAATAATTTTATTATCTTCAAACATGGTCGCCCTTTCCTTTTTAGCTTATTTTCATAGATAGCATCTAACTATTGAACAGATGAACAAGCCATTCATTGTTCCGGTGATAACTTTTATTTCAATGAGTTAATAACATTCTCCACTAACACCAGCTGATACTAAGACTGTTACTTTCAACTCGGACTTCCTCTGATACTTCCCAGTTCGTATACTGAATTAACAAACTCAAGGTAACGACTCAACTATGTCGCTCAATTATGTTGCTCCTGGCAACCAACAACATCTCAAACAATGACAGCACAAACTTAAATAAATCTGAAGGAATCTATTATTAGTATGTTTGCCTACTATGGAATAATCTATAACATACATGTGATCATCACAATTTGTAATGAATAAGAGTGTAGGGAAATGGGTGAGTAATTATGAACAGTTTAGTGACCGGATTATTTTGATGAGGTTAGAAACGAAGCCCGCCTCAACCATGTTAGTACAAGTATATATGCCAACGTCACAGGAAGAGAAGCAAATAGAGAAAATATACATTGTAACTGAAGAATTAAGGCCCAGGCACACAGAACGCGACAAGCGACAGCAGCAAGTGGTCGTTCTCTCATCGCGGCGACACGTGATTTTGGTACATCACACAGGACGCGACAAATCTACAGCGACAAATGCTAGTATAGTGAGACCCTCTCTCGCGAAGAGATCTGTACTTCTCTATTTGTTTCTTAATAAGTTTTCTTGGGATAGTAAATTCTTATAAAACATGTCAAGTGATGAGAAGACTCTACTTCTTTTGATTGCACTAAACAGAAATAAAAGGCGGTCTGGGTTCAAGACATCAAGAAGAGAGAATGCCTTGGTGAATACCACCACCTTTGCCGGGAACTGGTATCACATGAAGATAGATTTTATCCATATTTTCGTATATCTCAAGAATGCTTCGAGAAATTTCACACCGAGCTTGTTGGGCGAGCTATTAACGTTCTGGCCTCGCATTAGGGTGGATGCCTGTTCGAATTCCCGTCCGGGCATCCAGATTTGGGTTTTCCATGGTTTCCCTAAATACTCCAGGCGAACGCCAGGATGCTTCCTTCAAATGGGCCAGGACCGAATTCCTTCCCCTTTCTTTCCCAAGTCCCATCCCGCCTCTAATGACCTCGCTGTCAACGAGGCGTAAAGCAAAGGCAAAAAAAAGAGAAATTACACAATCTGCTAAAATCAACTATATCAAGGTGCACCATGAACTGGAGAAAAGCAATTGGTACAAGAGAAAGATTAGCCATTTGTATGAGGTAAGTTCTGTTCATTTAATATATATTCTTAAAAAACAATGCAGAAACAATGACACTGCCCAAACTCCTGACCTCTAAGCGATTTACAATGTTATAACTTACCTCGTGGAGGCAGCTGTGTCATTGGCGTGGCAGTCAGGGGCGGATCCATGATTTTGGTTTGGGAGGGGCTTGAGCAGATTTTGATTTTTGGAGGGGGGGGGGCTTTGAGCGGACTTTGGTTTGGGGGGGGGCTTGGCTTGAGTAAATTTTGGTTCAGAGGGCTTGCCTTCAATGGATTTTGGGGGGGGGGGGGTTGAGTCGGCTATGGGGTAGTCTTTATAGCCTCCTCAGGCCTCAAATCCGTAGAGCTAAAAAAAAGTCTCAAAATTACAATGTCGGTGGAGGACCCAGATACTTTGGGGGGGGGCCCTTGAGCCCCCTAGCCCCCCCCCCCTGGTGGCAGTCAATACTAAGAAATACCCTGAAACCAGGCTTGTCATCACAAAGTGAAATATTCACAATAAAAAATACAATTTATTATTGACAATTTATTTCACAATCAAAAGAAATAAAGATGGCTAAAATACAAGTATTAACTATATATAATTACAATGTAAACAACCAAACAGAAAGTGAGAAACTAACACGAAGAAATACAATTCTGAAAGTGAAAAATAATTTTTTATGAGCTTGAAAAATTTTCTTCATCGGCCATGTCGCTGCGTTGCGCGTCAATTCTGTAATTTTGTAAATTGTGTCACTCGTCGCCATGACAAAGACTGCGGCCTGGTGACAGATCGCTTTGTGTGTGATCGCCCTAATTCAAAACTGTGAATTACAACAATAGCGACGTCGCGCCACGACACATTATCGCATGTTGCTGTCGCTTGTCACGTTCTGTGTGCCCAGGCCTTTAATCCAATATGTGAAAGGGGAGGAAAATCTAATAATCATGGGTGATTGGAATGCGATAGTGGGAGAAGGAAAAGAGGTGACTACTGTAGGAAGTTTTGGTCTAGGAGAAAGAAATGAGCAAGCAAGCAGGTTCTTAAAGATATAAGCTAGTAGTGGCAAACATACAGTTTAAGAACCTTGCAAGAAGGACATATACCTGGAAACATCATTGGATACAGGCAGATATCAGCTAGATTATATCATCCCATCAGCCACCGCGAGCCGGACTCACTCAAATCCGTTTAACAACGAACTACATGTTAACTCGACGAGGTGTTCGAACCGACTGCCCCGAAACCATGACCGGGCTTACTTTTATCAAAAATGGCCTACTGACCTAGACAACAGTCTATCTAGAAAATTTTTTGTTAACTGCGAACTTCCAGAAAATCACAAGATAAAGAGCGTAACGAGACAAGTGTAGTGATGTGGTTGGTTATGGTTTTAAAGTTTCCAGACCCGGTGTAAATGAATTTTGAAAGTTGGTTAATCGGAAAGCACATTTGTTTAGAGTATTGCCGAACGTCACATCCGAAATATGGATTTGCTAAGGTTTAAAATATCAAGTTTATACTATGTTTAAAGTGTTCCCCAGCTTCTGCTGAGTTCAGTGGTGTAAAAATCTTTTAAATCGATTATGGATGTCAAAAGTTATGGAATTTCTAAAATTTGCTGATTTCCTTGGTGGTGCAAGAATTTATTCACTTTTTGTTTAAAGTCAGTTGTGGCCTGAAACTATTTTTAAACCATACCTTTATTTTATTTAACTGTTTTAGGAAAGATTTTTGTCCGTGAAATATGTTTGCCAGAAAGAAATCCAAATTGCAAATTGGTTTCTACGACGTCACCTGATAACGGATTTTCATTTATTTATATCTTCTGTTTATTAGTTGATGGCTATTGGAAACTTAAAGAATATTGGCTTGCCAGTTATTTAGCTTGGTTAAATCTACTTCTAAACCTCTGAAACTACTTAGATGTGCTGGAATTTATTATTGAAATCAACCCATGTGTTGATGCTTTACAAATCATATTTACTGTTTTAAATTAGTCTAGAACTGCGAGTTATTAGTGAATTTAATATCAAATGGTGAAATTATTATTATTAAAGTGCTTTACAGTGGTCAATTATGTGAAATATTAGTGCTGTGGTTGCTTAACCAAACCTGTTTATTTCACTTCAGAATTATTATGGATTTAGGTAAGTTTATGGTTTATATTTTATACTTCTTACTTATGGTTGCTATGTGCTGTTTATTTACTTTTCTGAACCTAAAGTGTTGTTATCTCGATTTCAAACTACGGTATCATGTACTGAATGTTAACCTCAAACTTCGTCGGATTTTGGCTGAATATTGAAAATAGAGAGTAAGGTAGCTTACAGAGAGAAAAATTTGCAGAAATGGTAGACTTAGGTCTAAGAAGTAACTCTGAAAGGAGCTCAACCGAGGACAAATGGTATGCATTAAAGACCGAAATAATGAAAGCTGGTAAAGAAATATTAGGCTTTAGGGAACAAGCTGCCAGAAAACCTTGGATCGCAGAAGAATTGATGGATCAGAGGAGAAGGTACAAAAATGCTCAGGATGAAAAAGGAAGAGAGCAATACAGGCAATTTAAAAATCAAATAAACAGGAAATGCAAAACAAAAATGGCTATAAGAAAAGTGTAAAGAAGTATAAAAGTAGATGTTGTACATAGGAAGATTAAACAGAATTTTGGAGAAATGAAGAAAAGAGGTGTGAACATTAAAGCTGCTGGTGGGAAACCTCTTTTAAGCTCAGACGATAGAGCTAACCGATGGAAGGAATAAACTGAGAAACTGTATGATGGGGATGTATTGAACAATAGCGTAATGGAAAAGGAAGATAATGTCAATTTTGATGACTTAGGAAATCCTGTTTTAAAGACAGAATTTAATAGAGCTCTCAATGACTTGAAAGCAAATAAGGCAGTTGGAATTTATGAGATCCCTGCAAAACTTCTTAAATCCCTAGGAGAAGAAGGAATCGAAAGATTATTCAAGCTGATATCAAAAAGTTATGAAGCAGGAGAAATTCCAACTGATTTTAATAAAAATATCATCTTCACACTTCCAAAGAAAACACAAGCCGACAAATGTGAGAATTATAGTCTAACATCACATGCTTCAAAATTACTGACCAGAATAATATACAGACGATTGACAGATCAAGAAAAACAAAGATACTTTTATGGCATTTGTTGATTTAGAATAAGCTTTTGATAATGTTAGGTGGGACAATATTTTCAAAATTATAAAGAAGTCAAGTCTAAAGTATCAAAATAAAAAAATACTCTATATAATAATCAAGTGGCTGTAATAAAAGTAGAGTATCATGAGAGACAAGCTCAGTTAAAAAAGGGTGTAGGGCGCTAATGACCCCGCTGTCGACGCGCCCTAAAGCAACAACAACAAAAAGGGTGAGAGACAATGTTGTAGTCTATCCCCGTTGATATTCAACTTGTATGTAGAGGATGCAATAAAGCAAGTAAAAGAAAAATACACATGTGGCATAAGTGTTCAGGGATAAAAATTCAGTATGCTATACTTTGCTGATGACATTGTCTTGTTAGCAGAAAGGGCCGAGTATGTTGAAAAATTACTGATTGGTATGAACAACATACTGAAGGAAGATTTTGGACTGAATATTAATCAAAGCAAGACAAAAGTGATGAAATGTAGCAGAAATGATACCAATACTAGTAGATTAAATATAAAAATAGGATCGAATGCAATTGTAGAAGTAAGTGAAGTCTGATACTTGGGAAGCAAAATTACAACCGATGGCCGAAGCAGGAATGATGTTAAAAACAGAATAGCACTAGCAAAAAGAGCCTTCATGAAAGAGAGAAATCTTTTAGTTTCAAATACTGATCTAGGAATTAGAAAAAAAAAACTTTTAAAACTCTATGTGTGGAGCACAGCACTTTACGGTAGCGAAACATGGACTTTAGAGATACCGGAAAGAAGGAAAATTGAAGCATTTGAAATATGGTGCTGACAATTAAGTGAACAGACAAAGTAAGAAATGAGCAAGTTTTGGAAATGATGAGTGAAGAAAGAAGTTTGTGGAAGTAGCTTACAGAAAGATGAGACAGGCTGGTAGGTCATATTTTGAGACATGCTGGATTGGTTAATTTGCTGGTGGAGGGAACATTCGAAGGTAAGAACTGTAGAGGAAGACAGAGATTAGAATATACGAAACAGATAATTGAGGACGTGGTTGTAAGGGATATGTAGAGATGAAGAGTGTCGTGATTTATGATGATTGCCCACACTGTGGTGAGTGAGGCAGATAGCTCGCACACAGGCCTGCGATAATGGGTATAATGGGTAATGTGCTTGATTGTTGGGTTTGCGGGTTCGATTTCTCTACTAAGTCAATTCACAGGTCGTTTTTAAGTTCACATCTGGTTTATTTACCAAGCACATACATACTATCAACCACTAATTATACTTTTTCATCTTGACCGTAGATAAGGCTATACAGTACTTCATTTCGTCCGATTGGAAGTTCTGACCACGCTTCTGTCTATTGAGTTTACGCACTGTGTCACCACTTCTCACTACTACTAGCTTGTCATTCGTCAAGAAGCACTTCCCTAATGTGATCAGCGGACAACATTTTAATACTTACAGATCCACTATACAAGGCACACTGTTACCTTGACCTGACTCATGCGGCAGCCAGCTGTAAGACCGATTCTCACCGCAGCTAGCCTCAGACTGACTCAACAATTACTTTTTTGCCCTGCGCGCCTCCACTCACAACAATGCTTTGTGGCAACTTCAGCTTTACAAATAATATACCTGGCTTAATACTGTCTCACTCCAAGAGGAAGGGATGGAGGACTGCATCTAGCCAGTCGAAAGACTGATGACAGCAAAAAAAAAAAAACATTCTTTTATGGCTTCCTTGATCAAAAGCCTTGGAGAGAGATTGTGCTAAACTAACAGCTTGGATTCGATTGTCCATTAAATATGAAACATCTTGCATACAGCCCACTAAGATTTATGTTAATGTGTGTTTTTGTATATATATATAAATTAGACTTGCAATGAATTGTATATTCAGCCATATACTGAATACCGAATACTCTGCATACTTCCTGGCTGAATAGCCAAATATTCAGCCGGTTTGGTGCCAGAATCTGCACTTGTCTCTCATCCACCTGTTCAAGTTTAGTTACCTCCCACTACTATGTACCGATTTTGACATGATTGAAGTATGGACTCAAATATAGATGTTGAGTTATTTGTAACAGGTTCCTTTTTTGGTTTAAGAATATCAGTTATTTGAGGTAAAATCCCTTACCACAAAGTGTGAAGGTGGCAAAGCTTTCTTGTGATAGTTCATAATACAGTATCAGGAAAAGGTATATCTTTCTGAAGCCTGAACTGCTGATACCACTTTCTGAACTGCACCTTAATCTGTTCAACAAGGACTATTTCGGTCAATTCTTCTCGTAGTATGAAATGTCATACTTCAACAAACTTCAATGGCACCATATGGATTAATAACCAAGTGTGGTATTTTCACAGTCAAAATACCCTCAAACATCGTTTTTTTTTTTCTTTTCTTTTCTTTTCTGGGAGAAGGGAATTTAGCTAAATGTTGAACAGAGAAAAAAAGTCGTCATCATCATCATTAGGGTTAGGATCTTTAGGACAAGTCATATTTTATTCCTGCCTTATTTTTGAACTGAAATGCTGAATTAAACACTGATTCAATGTTTCTGATTGTATTTAAATGTATCTTATATAGCATATAAATGCATATTCAAACCATTTTCGTAGTTTTGGTCATATTTCGATAATATTTATGGTCATATTTTGAGGAAAAATTTGGTAGTTTTTTTTTTAATAGTACTGGGAAATTCACTAGATGAAAATAAATTAAGATAATTGTTCACAGAACTGTACTTCCGCTATACAGGTGGGAAAAAAACTAATTTTCACTGCGGTTAGAATTTACCAGTCAAGAATTAAAGTTACACATTATTATCACTCTCTAAACGCATTGTTCCACCTGCCTTTTAATCTCGACAATGCAGCAGAAGCATGCCTGTGTCGATCCGCGTGAATTAGTATTTCAATGAAATATCCTGTCATCGTTAAATCTGCAGTGGATCAGTGAGTAGACCTACCACCATGCCGAAAGTAAAATTTTCTGGAAGTGCCAAGTTACGTAAGAGAATTTAGAGACGAATATTTTAGTACAGATGAAAGTGTTCTATTTTGAAAATTATCTGAAATAAAGTGATTTCAACAAAACGGTTATAAATTTAATTTTCCAATGGTTCAGCGAGTGCACAGAAACAAATTATGCCGTCTACATGAAAGCAACACTACTTGATAAAATAAATGATGTATAATTGAACATGTTTTGATGCATAGTAAATTTAAATGTTGGTCATATTTCGTCATTTTTAGGTCATATTTACCCATTTTTAAGGTCATATTTGCCTGCATATTTCTATATTTTTTAGGTCATAAAGATCCGAACCCTAATCATCATCATCATCATCGACATTTGTCAGTGACAAGTTGGGGAAGTGGGGAAATTCATGCCTTCCACTGTTTTGCTTGAATAGGTTAATTCTGGCAAGGAAAGTTTAAATTACGGTCTTTATTTTATTAAATTCAGGCTTTTACCTAGTAACTACTAATACTGTCTGAGAATACAGAAAAATTAGTTCATCACAAGCTTCCACACAATAATTTCAATTAGGATTATTCAAGAGAACAGATATTTAATATGTTTCTTAATTTCACTTTGTGACAGTTGATTATGCATGGTTATCTTTGTAATTATAAGTAAAGCATATTATCATAAAATGATTAAATCTTTTTATTTCATGCAATTATCAAACTACAAAAAAAAATCCTAAGTATTCAGCCGAATAGGATAAAAGTGGCTGAATAAGCCGAATACCAAACAATTGCCGAATATTTGTTGCAAGTTTATTGTAAATGCCACGAAGAGTCAGCTTATAAGGTACACAGATTTAAAAAAGCTGAGTTACAAAAATTTGAACAAGCCCTAGCTTGAATATGGTATTGTTGTTGGGATCCTCATTTTGAATTTGAAATACATTAGTTGGAGGGGGCACAAGGGAGGACAAATTGTGGAAATTATTGCAAACCATGATTAGTAACTGATATGATAATGGAGCTGGACTGGGAATCAATGGCAGATATTAATTAAAAACAAGCTGCAGCTGTAAATCATTTAATTTTTAATTTAATTTAATTGCAATGGAGCACATGCTCCGGTGGCAATTTCCCTACACACCCAACTTCCCCCTATCCTACACTCACCTACACTTGCCCTCTACAAATTTTAACTTTAAATTCTTTTAACGTTTTCGGTAGGTTATTCATCATTCCCCTTGGTAACTCATTCCAATCCCTAACACCCTGTGACATAACCATGGAAATTACGGGTATATTTTAGTGTAGATTGTGATCTGAGAGGTAGATATAACGTCTTTGGCGTTGGGCGATTGTCTAGCGTGCTTTGGAACAGTCTTGTAATGTCGACGTTCGAGTAAGTAACGGCCAGCGGGAGCTAACTTGCCGGGACTGCGTGCGTGTGTGTGCCGCTTAACCGATGTTCCGAGGTATAAAACACTGTGTGGACAATGCTGAGGCATTTTGTGGACTATGAAGGTTGTTTTGAGTGAAATTATTTCATATAAACTGTGTATGATGAACCGCTGCTGAGTTGGACCATGTCGATTGTGTAATAATTAATTACGGGGCTTGTACTAAATGTTTCCAACTTTAATTATACTCGAATCTGCATTCTCTGGTGAAGAAGATTAGTTTTTTTAGTGTCTGCTGGCTTGCTTTGAGGATTTGTAGTTTCAGATGAATAAAGTTGAGTGAACTGTGAAAGCTAAAACTTGTGTGTATTTAAGAACGAAGTCTTTCTCGGCGTTGAGAATGTATAAACTGCTCTCGGCTAGTCACCCGAGAGCAGTTTATACGTGTGTGTTTTCTCAGTAGTTTCTTGCCTGTTTTCTGTGACTGCAATTCAATTAGTTTATCCAATTAGCAAATTTGGCAGACTGGTGACCGCACGGCAAACCGAACCTTTTAATTATAAGTGATAAGTAGTGGAGAAAAGTATTGTACATTGTGTTAATCGTATAGCTTCACTGCTGCATCGACGAACTTTAATTAATTTAAAGCCCCAACAAACCACATATGACGTTACATGGCGACCGTGACAGGATTGCAGGTTCGAGCAAAAGAAAAATGGCTACAAGAAAAGTGTGAAGAAGTAGAAAAGTAAATGTCGCATTTAGGAAGATCAAACAGAATTTTGGAGAAATGAAGAAAAGAGGTGTGAACATTAATGCTGCAGATGGGAAACAGAGCTAACCAATCGAAGGAATACATTGAAAAACTTTATGATGGGGACAACTTGAACAATAGCATAATGGAAAAGGAAAGCTCTGAATGACTTGAAAACAAATAAGGCAGTTGGAATTGATGAGATCCCCGCAGAACTTCTTAAATCCCTAGGAGAAGAAGGAATCAAAAGATTATCAAGCTTATGTCAAAAAGTTATGAAACAGGAGAAATTCCAACAGATTTGAATAAAAATATCATCTTCACACTCCTGAAGAAAGCACAAGCCGACAAATGAGAGAATTATCGCACCATTAGTCTAACATCACATGCTTCAAAATTACTGACCAGAACAATATACAGAAGAATGGAAAGGGTAATAGAAGATCAGTTTGGGTTTAGGAAAATTGTGGTACGAGGGAAGCAATTCTGACTTTAAGATTAATACTTGAAGGGCGGATCAAGAAAAACTAAGATACTTTTTTGGCGTTTGTTGATTTAGAAAAAGCTTTTGAATATGTTAGGTGGGACAAGAAGCTAAAATTTTTAAAGAAGTCAGGTCTTAAATATCGAGATAGAAAAATACTATATAAATTATATAAAAATCAGGTAGCTATAATAAAAGTAGAGAACCATGAGAGACATGCATCAGTAGGTGTCAGACAAGCTTGTAGTCTATCCCCATTAATATTCAGCTTGTATGTAGAAGAAGCAATAAAGGAAATCTATATATTAATACGCTAAGCGAAAACTTTGGAAACATTTTTCAGAATATTGCGCGCACGGAGAAATGTGAGATTTGGCATAGTTAAAGTTTATATGGGGAAGAAGTGCATAAAGCCAAAATGTACATATAATATGTGTTAAAAATACATTAAATTAAATAAAATAAATCATTCGTTGTATACATTCAATTGTTTTTAAGAGGCAACGACACTAAGCGATGTCTGTGATCTTTGGTCAATAGTAAAAAAAAAAAAAAAAAAAAAAAAATTATGAGCATAGTTAAAACATGTTACAGATACATTATTAAATGAAAAATAAATTCGGGAACGTGTGTGTGAGTGAAATCGGATCGGAGCCAACTATATGACGTGTATTTCCAGCATTGAGATACTCTGTGGTCTTTGGTGAAACCAAAGAGTCGAGCTTAATCTCTGAATTTACATAGAAGCAACATTTCGAAACGGAATATATTCGGAATTCATTAAATCGTGATTTAGATATACGATGTTACAATTATGCAGTTCAAATTGATGTAGCTGTAATATGATGGTGAGCCACCATTTGAACGAAATCTGGTAGTTAAAAAAAAAGTGATTACATGAATGGCAGCAAAGTCTTTATATACTGAGTTTAGCATTACGTCGGAACCTACAAATATTGTCCTGTCGGTATGAAATTTGGTACACACATTCCTTAGGCGATAATATTTGATTTAAAGTGTATATCGTAAGCTTCGAATATGTTGAAATAAGGAAAAATGTGGGTAGATGCACACATGTTATTACGCAAGAAATACACGTTCATAGCTGTTGACATTTATTCCACGTTTTTAAGTCTACAGTATTGAATAAAAACTGCTTTCCACATGCAAATAGAAAATCATGTAACAGTTACGATTTCTCTGTGCGGGATGACATATTGTTTTTCAGTGCTGAGATATATGGCGTCTACCGTAACTAATAGCAGTTGTGGTTAGGTTGAAATGCAGCCTGGACCAAAAATTAAGAGTAGAAATAATATCGACATGTAATAACGTGTATTTCTTGCTTAATAACATGTGTTCATCTACTCACATTTGAAGTGATTTTTCCTCATTTTCACGCATTCGAAGCTTACGTTGGAATGTATGTACTAAACTTGATACCGATAGGACAATTTTTCAAACGCAATAGAACAAATTCAAGAAACTATTTGCAATAATTATTACTGTGTTACAAACAAAAAATACTAATTAACTTAATGAATTATGGTCGAATTTCGACCACTGGGCGATCTCTAGTAAAAATAAATTTCCATGTTGTATTACAATTTGCTGATGACATTGTCTTGTTAGCAGAAAGGGCCGAGGATGTTGAAAAATTACTGATTGGCTTGAACAACATACTGAAGGAAGATTTTGGACTGAATATTAATCAAAGCAAGACAAAAGTGATGAAATGTAGCAGAAATGATACCAATACTAGTAGATTAAATATAAAAATAGGTTCGGATGCAATTGGAGAAGTAAGTGAATTCTGTTACTTGGGGAGCAAAATTACAACCGATAGCTAAAGCAAGAATGAGGTTAAAAGCAGAACAGCACTAGCAAAAAGAGCCTTCATGAAAGAGAGAAAACTTTTAGTTTCAAATATTGATCTAGGAATTAGAAAAAAAAAAAAAACTTTTTAAAGCACTATGTGTGGAACACAGCACTTTACGGTAGTGAAACATGGAATCTAGGAATATCAGAAAGAAGGAAAATTGAAGCATTTGAAATGTGGTGCTACAGAAGAATGCTGAAAATTAAGTGGACATACAAAGTAAGAAATGAACAAGTTTTGGAAATGATGGGTGAAGAAATGAGTTTGTGGATGAAGCTTACAGAAAGAAGAGACAGGCTGGTAGGTCATATTTTGAAACATGCTGGATTGGTTAATTTGCTGGTGGAAGGAACAGTCGAAGGTAAAAACTGTAGAGGAAGACAGAGATTAGAATATATGAAGCAGATAATTGAGGACGTGGATTGTAAGGGATATGTAGACATGAAGAGGTTAGCACAAGATAGGAAGGGATGGAGGATTGCATCAAGCCAGTCAAAAGACTGATAATAGCAAAAAAAAACTGTCATAATTGTGTATTTTACAATTTGTTACAAATAAAGAATAACTGATGGCTATTAACAGCATTAATGTACATATATATACACTCAGCCACAAAATCCCTAACTTCTAAAACAGCTCTCTGCAAGAAGTTCGGGTAATATCTAGATCGCGATACCGCTGCAACCACTTACCGCCTCGCGATGTGAACACTTCCCGATGGAGAGAGTATGACGTCACTGTTTCCCGGTGTGACGTGTTCAGCCTTCGATCGATTCAGAATACAAATTAGATCATAGAACGTAACCAATAGTAATAATAATAAAAATTTAACGGATTGAAAAAGTTAGAGAAAATTATTACTTGCACAATTGGTTATTATTAAAATATGTACAACATTCCAAACTGATAATTGATTTCGTTCATTAGAGTTAACGTTATTGGTCACAATTCCATTGATTTTTATTTGATTTCATTCTTCTATATTTCCTCGCGTGGCTGAAATTTCTATTAAAATCATTCAGACGAAATAAAAACAAGATTTCGTCAATAACAGTTTCGTTTAGGCTGAAACGCATCCTGGACAATACTAATAGTAATAGTCAATAGATGCGATTTGGAAATTGGGTTTCGGCAATATCGTGTGGGACGGTTACGTTTCACTATGGTCCAGGCTGCATTAAGACGTAAACGATATTAACAGTGATGGATACGACAGAAATTAGGTATCCGCAATAAGGTGTTCGATAGTTACGTTTCAGGGTGGTCCAGGCTGCATCAAAACCTCATCGCAAATGAATTTATTCTTGTACTACTTGTGCAAAATTAACGATTTATCGATATGAGACGTATTAGTGATGGACTACTTTGTTTTCCGGGGAAGGCCCCATTAGTGACATTGAAAGCTGTGAGCGGAACGTATACGTCACATTCAGCAAGGCAGTGACGTCATACTCCCTTCATACGGAAGTATTTACACCGCGAGGCGGTAAGTGGTTGCAGCGGTATCGCGATCTAGATATTACCCAGAAGTTCTACTGCTCATCCACACATAATTCTTATTACTCACTCTTAGGCTTTAAATACTTTGTCTACATGCATCGAATCTCTCCAGAATATTATTGCAGATGCCATTAAGGAGTGAAAATAAGCAAAATGAATAGTTTCTTCATCTTGAGATCATCAATTGCTGAAACTGTACAAACTGAAAATTTGGCCGCACCCAATTGTTTCAGCAAGTCAGACACATTCAACCCCTGATTTAAATTGTAATCCATCTGGAAACCAAGAAATTTTGCACTCCCTATCTCATGAATGGAATGGCCTGTAAATTTTAGGCATATTTCAGATCTATGGGCTTTACTAAATTGCACATATTCGGTTTCATCAAAGTTCAAAGATTAGCGATTAGCAGTGAAACAATTATTATAAGATCAAATACATAGGCAGCTCTAACAGTAGCACAGCAATCTGATGATGAACACTTATGTAACTTGTGATTTTAATTTCTCTCTTAGTTCTTGAGATACTGAATGTCAAAAATTAGTAACAAGTAGCCTATAGTTCCTTCTGTCTTTGGCGACATTTTTCTTCTGGTCCAGACAGCACTTCAATCAAACCAAAACCGCTAGCAATAAAACAAAACACCCAATGTGCATGTCCGGTGTGTGGTCCCTTGTAGCTTTGGCTAAATTCTTTTCTGATACAGACAGAGTTTCAACCTAACCACCTCAAATTTGATATATGATACCTAGAGCTAAGGGAAATAGCAAAAACAAAAAAACTGTTCTTGACATTCGATTTGTGTTGTCCAGTAACAATAAGAATCCATCTTCGAAGTGCGGCGTCACGGTTATCGTAAAATCCCCAAGAATTTGAAATAGGTTCAGTAGAGAAATCTACAGTATTTTCTATTCCTATGCTTGTGTCAACTGCAACTAAAGCAAATTTTGAGTTTTCAGGTATAATACAGGGTAGTGACACTAATGCACAACCCTGAGGTACTCTGCATCTGACATATCCCCACTCATAAAACAGTGAACCATATGGCACTTTCCATTTTCTATTCAAGAGATAAGTACTATGCCATTTATTAACAATGCCATCTACACCACAATACTCTTAATTTTGGATCAAATTTCATGATCTACACAAATACCTTAGACGAGTCTCAAAAATTGTTTATTCCTTATATAATATTGCCACTGAACCCAAATATAGCTTGCGCAGAATACCGACACTTAATTTTTCGTAATTTACTGACAACACGACCATTAGCCAAATATGAATAGTTCTAATTTTGCAGCTCGGTTGCAAAGATTCACTTCCGTTTGCTTTAACATTTAATTCCTTAAGTAATGAGACACATACTACACACACCTTCAATGTGTATCATTTCCTAAAATCGTCAAAATGCTTCAAAAAAATCTATCTCTTAATTTTAGCATCTCAAACAAACCTCCACCTATGCACAGATCTTCATAACCAAAGATATCACCAAATTTATGTTTTACACTAGCAAGCGATTTCTTGTGCTCAAATTCGTGATATTAATATCTCAGAAAATTTTCAATTACACGGAAATTTTAAAGTTTCACAAAAAAAAATCCTCGTTCGACTAAAGTGGAAAGTTATATTTAAAAGCTGCTTATCCCTTAGAAACATGTTAAAATTTATGTTGGCTATACTGATGGTTGTTTGTGTGTGTGTGTTGGTTGTAGGATGGTTTTATTATCTTTGATTTGGCGGGTTTAATGTAGTGGTAGCTGAGTTGTGATGTTGGAGAATTGGCTATTATTTGTATTATATGTCGTAGGGTGTTGCTGTTGTGATAGCTTTTTAATTTAATTTGTGTATACCAAGATGGAGTATAAAAGAAAATTCAAACCTTCAATGAAAAACTCTCCCAACGCACTAAAAAAGTTGAGGTACGTAAGAATAAATTCATGAAAAAATTGAAAGAATTTTTAATTGATTTCTCCTTTTACTCTGTTGAAGAATTTATTTCTAGGGTGTCTACAAAATAAACTGCCAGTAGTTTGTGTAAATGTAGTTAACATAATTGATGTACCATGTATGCTATGACTACATCTTATGATGTATGTATTATTTTGTTATCCAATTGTTTATCTATTAATTCACAACTTTCCACATCCCACAGAGCCAGTCTTTTATATTGGTATCAAGGGAAAATGAATGTATTGCATTGTATTAGATATTTGTAGCTTCCGCAGCAGCGTGTTCAACGATAGTTCGTTAATACTGTACAATTTAAATAATACTGAAGGTGTTCCCAGATCTGTTTTTAGCCAGTATTATTTTCGAAAAACCGAAACTGAAACTTAAACTCTATTTTGATCGTAAGTTAACATGAGCGCAGTTTGGTTCCTGAAGATATTTGAATTAGTGTTGGCCAAGCCAAGAGAATTTAGATTGAGAAAAAAACTTTTGTATTCCCTTGTTTCACTACTATCATCTTACAACAACGCTTTTCAAAGAATTCATGTAGGTAATAGTGTTAAGGCTGATTAGGGTCAAATGGGGATTACTAAAAGTTGCGATATCGCTAGAATAGCATTCTGCTGTGTGATATAATGACATCATGACATCATAATATTGCGATATTCAATGGCAAGGCTTATTAGTTTTTGAGCACTGACGTGCTTGTTACACCCCCTCGCCCAGCATTATACTGCTGGAACTACTTTGTGAAATAGCATAATGTTGCTAGAACTATTTTCCACAGTATGATACGAGTGCTGTCAATAAATTTTAAGTTTTATGCTTGGTTCAACGCTAGCAGAAATAGATATCTCAAATATAACTAACTCGGTGGAAGATGTGCTTACATTATTAATGACTGGTGCCAAAGAAGGAATTGTCCTTTAGGTCTGAAAATTTTTATACATTTTCAAGGCAATATTATTCTGTTGTAGACATTAAATATACACATACCATGCAAGTTTCATAAAAATTGCTGTAAAAAGGACTAGAAAGAATTGTCACTTTGGTTTAAAAAATTTAATTCATGTTCCTTAGAATGTATGTGTATTGTAGCCATCAAATAGAAACATAGCACACAAACTTCCCACAAAAACTGCTGTAATTGTAACTGTAACAATATCCTGCAGCCATATTGCAAAGTCCACTGATATTTGGCATTACATACACGCCAGGCCACCCCGTGGTTCAGATTCCACGTTAAACTAGGGTTACCAGAATTTTTTCTCCAAATCCGGGGATGCTTCAGAACTTTTTCACCAAAATCCGGGGACATTGCACTTTTATATGTTATATGATTAAAGGTTGGGTTAACTTAAAAGAAACATATTTATTATATATTTTGTATTTTAAATGATATGGTACCTGATTTTACCTCCAACTTGTTGTGATTGGTATTTCTCAGAAGAATGAACCTTCTTGAGAAAACCTTGTCTGGATCCAAGCTTACCTGAAAATTCTTGACAAGTCATCGGAAAGTTTGTTAATTAGTTAACACAGCTTAAGCTGTTTCTGTACTCATTCTGGATCTCTATGATGTCCACATTATGTTCATTGAGGAGAAAACAGTCTCTACAGATGTGTTACTCGCAAGAAGACACAAAGACAGTTCTACTAACTTGCAAAGCTGTACATAAAATGTAAAAATACTTCACTCCATCTTGAGCAAACACCAACACTGGATTCATTCCATCCACCTACTTTATCTTTTGACACAAATTCCTTTAAAGAAAAAATTTCATCGAAAAGGCTGTCCTCATCTAAAGCAACCCTATCCACTTTTGACAAGAAGTAATTAATTTTTGCCTCTCTGAGCAGCATACATTTCAAACGGCATAAGTCTTGACAATGAACACCCCAGGCATGCAGATATTGTATGGTATTGTCGTAAAAGTTAGGCTATACGAAGTGTTGAGGAATCCTATAGTGGAACATGACCGATCTTCTAGAGATAACAAGAACTTCTTCACTGATTTCAGCACACGCCGGGAAAGTCTCCATTCTTACGAAATATAGTGTTGTCAACCTCAGCAATTAGAATATACCTTTCCTCCAAAACAAGAGCTAAAACTTCCAAAATACCTATAAAGAAATTTATTATTTATGGAGCGTGCATCTATAAAATAGAGCTTAACATAAAGAGGTAATGCGGAAATGAACCCTTTTGGAGTTACTTAACCCTTTCGTGGGCACATTTTTCTGAGCTTATTAGAGGTAACAGTTGGGGGTTCAATCACTTGCTATGGAACACCTATTACATACTACGCAAAAACCAAAAAATTTTAGGCACTGGTTTTTTTGAAAATTTTGGAAAAAATTTTCTTTCAGAAATTTACATTGAAAAACAATATTAAAAAATGTATATTATTGGTAGATGTACCTTTATTCATAAAATATTAACAAAATTTACACTACTGAGTGTTATGGAACAGTCTGAAACATGGATCAACACACAAAGCGACATTGCAATTTGAGCACATTATTCTTTTTCTTCTTTCTTCTTTTCTTGTACTGCATAAAAGGCAACGCCTATACTTCACAGTTTTCTTTGGAAGATGTTCACCCACATTTGACAGTCTGACTTCATTAGGAACACTAATACTGTGTGCTTTTTTGCTTTTTTTAAAACGAATATAGGTGGACGTCCATGTCGTTTCCTTGATGAGAATCCTGACAGTAATTGTCTTGCTAACTGCAGATATACAAAAATAACCACGAAGTAACACCAAAACGACGATTTCCTGACACGAAACTGAGCCCAAAAAACAAATAATGCACCGTCAATTGTTGTCAGTGTGACTGCTGGCAGCAGCGGGAATTTTCGCGTGTTTCTCATACTAATATACAAATGGCAGCACCAGCTAGATGTGGGAATTTTGAGTCTCTTGGCCCCTGGAAGACTTTAAAGTATGTGGGAAGCTATCTTCCCACCGCCCATGAAAGGGTTAATAAAATATAACATTAGCTACTTGTAGCGCAAAAGTACATATTGTCTGTGTTGAACTATCTACCAGTTCCAAAGAGGATCACAGACAAGCTTGTTACACACAGCAAAGATATTGTGTACAAGATGCAGCATCCTTTTAATTTTCTTTTATTCCTAGGCACAGGCAAGGAAAGATGTGCGATTCATATTTCACTCCTTAAATGAATGCATTAGCAAACCAGGGCTTTTTAAAAAAAAAAAATTAAAAAAAAACTCTCGCTTGATTAAAAGAAAATTTGGGGCACAACAGCAAAAATCCGGGGACATCGCGGGTACAAAATCTGTCCGGAACAGAAAGCTAAATACGGGAACTGTCCCCAGCACATCGGGACGTCTGGTAACCCTGCATGAAACTGTAGGTCCTGGAGGAATGGAATTGGCCATCCTACATCTGACACAATGGCTCAGTATTCCTGCTGTGGGAGGAACCTTTGGGCTGTGGACTAAGTTTTACCTGATACATACAATTAAATATATCAATACGTTATAGTTTTAGTGATGTTAATATTCCATGGCATTTATCAAATGTGGTTGTGGCAACATTAATGTGGATTGTGCTTATTTTGAAAAAACCTCAATAGTCTTGTAACAGAATAATGTACAAAGATTTTTTTTTATAAATAATTCAAGTTGCCTTAGTTTTCAAGCAGTATTGTTAGTGGCTCATGTTTCAAAGGTCCCTAACCCAACCTTCACGTCTGGCTTTTTCAACATCATCTTGTAACCAGAGATTATCATCTCCTCTAGCTCGACGTTCTCTGGCCTTAAAACTTTAAATGTATTAAGTTACTATACATGATCATAATTAAATATTAGCAAAAATATTCCTATAATAATAAATGTCACAGTTCGTGAGTTGTGTACCTCACAGGGGGGGATGTCTGGTATTCAGAATGTATTGGCAGGCCAATTTCCACCTGCTGGAGTTCAGTGGCACCAAATGGTACTCTAATGGCTCTGGCTGTGAAATAATTATTGAAAACAATGTGTTTCTGTGAGAATATGCTATACCAGTTCTACAAAAGAATACAAATCTCTTAAAATATTTGTTACTACCGTTGTGGTAACATGTTCTTGACATTTCAACTTCTCTCTGTTACAAAAATTCACGTGAAATTTAAAGTAACAAAATATTTTCTGCAGGAAATTGAGTATTTTTAATAAAAAATTTCGCATGGTCCATCTACATATCAATCTAATCACAAACGTTAGGAAGAAGAAAAAAGTTTCAATTGATATGATCACTGTACCTACAATGGTATTGTCAGAAAGTGCTTACAGCATTGTAGTGGTATTGTGATCTGTAATTAAACTGGGTGGTATATATTTTGAAAGTAAACTGTTTGTGACCATTCATTCAGATCGATAACACTTTTGACGTGAGGCCAGCGTAAAAACTTTGGCAGTGGAGACAGGTCGGCTGGTATGTAAGATGGGATGTGATAGAGGTGGCATTGCCTGTGTTGGGGTTGGTTCCAGCAATTGTAGGGTTACAATAGGTTATGATGGGTGGATGAATATTGCACATTTTGCAACAAGGTCTGTTACGAGAGAAGTAGCTATAAGGTGGTTTATTACTGAGCATGCGAGGTGAGTAATAAGGCTCTGACTTCGCATTTGGGAGGACATGGGTTTGAATCTCAGTCCAGCCATCCAGATGTGGTTATTCCATTGTTTCCCCAAATCACTCCAGGCAGATGCTGGGATGGTAGTTTCAGAAGGACCAAGGCCAAATTTACCTTGGTTCTCCATTCACTTGCCAGGTGTCAGAGTGATCATCTTTGATCTCCTTGTCATGTGTCATCGACTTGAAAGACCAAGGTTGAGTACCAAAATATATTGTAATATGGGTTTTTGATGCCCAGTGTTTTCATCTATAGTAAGTGCTGGGTTACCTTTCCCTGTCCTTTTATATTTTCATTGAGATAAACAATTTTCCTTGTCAGTATATTTAAAAGCATTAGAGCACATTAACAATCTTGAAGATGATAAAAAAATTACTACAATTGACAACGGTTGATATTACTTTTTAACAGGAAAAAGAAAGATGTTTCCCTGCCCCATATAAATCATGACCATTTAAAATAAAAGTTATTGGCCAGCTGCATCAGTATTTAAATAATATAAGTACAAAGGTCAACTTAAAGGAATCTTGTGGATAATCGTCAGAATAAAAGTGGAGCAGTCTGGTGGCTCATTGTTTAAGGTCCGTGGTTTGAATCCCTGTCTCGGCAGAGAT
The DNA here is from genome assembly GCA_031002005.1 of Vandiemenella viatica. Classification (NCBI taxonomy): domain Eukaryota; kingdom Metazoa; phylum Arthropoda; class Insecta; order Orthoptera; family Morabidae; genus Vandiemenella; species Vandiemenella viatica. The sequence continues at coordinate 210,561,768 of JARYHS010008074.1, read as the reverse complement.
TTTGAAACTCCCCTAACCCAGCATCTGGCATGGCTTTGTGAAATGTGAAGTATTCTAGAACACGTCCATTGTTCAGATTCACTGTTAAGCTATAGGTTCCCTGTACCCTGCAGGATTACCAGATTAGGCTAGTACAGCTGTTACAAGTGTATGCATGACAAATTGAATAACTCATCACGTGGTGGCCTTACCACTTGGCAATTTCCCAGCCACCAATGCATGCAATTTTTTTACTGTGAAAGTCTTTGTTCAGAAGTCGGTTGAAAGAATATAGGGCTGTTCCATACTAAATCAACCAATAATAAAATATGTTTGGGCCTTTGTGATTCAATTTTTAAAAGCTCGCTTACTGTATCTATCATGAGTAGGCATTGCAATCCAGCAAAGTGGGAACCCACACCATTTGACAGCTTGGTGGATCTTGTTCATGGATCTGTAATTTATAAAATGGTGTGAAAACATATGTCAGTCTGTGTAGCTTTGCTGCTATTTGGCAACACTTAGGCTCAACCAGTTGCATTGTCCCAGTTGCCCTCACTGTACCAATTAACATATGACTCACATCACCAAATGTGTCGTCTGTCACTGATTCACTTTTATTCATTTATCACAATGTTTTGTTGTATATATTAATTAAATTTGAATTATGTTGCCTATTTACTAACATTATTATATACTAGTTATAAAATTATTAATCAGTCAGCCAAGGTGGAAGATCTTGAAAATGTGCTGGTAGGTCTGACAGGTAACACATTCGAGGTGAGGCTGACCTAAGAACTTTGGCAATGGTGGTAGGTGAGTTGGTGTTTGAGACGAGATGCGGTAGTATGGCCTATGATGGGTGTTTGTTTCACCAGTGGTAGTGTTACAAAAGGTTGTGGTGAGTGGATGCATATCGCACATTTTGCAATGAGGCCTGTTACTAGGGAAAGAGCTTTAGGGTGGTTTAGTAGCATTAAAGCATTTGTACACAGCTATATTTTTTGGATTAGTTGGGGAAAAAATCCTGTTTGTGGACCAATTCTAAATGATAATTACAGTGTACAAATCCTCAAATCAGTTTGTTGGAGTAAAGACTACCCCACTTTGCTTCTAACCACACACCATTTCACCTTCAGCAGACCATCTAATCTAAAAAATAAACTTGTCCACAAATACCAGCCTTCTAATCATTTTTCCAAACCATCAAAGTGCGAAATATTTTTCACCTTGCAAGTTCAGCCTTACTTCGAGAATGGATCCAGCATATTGGTCGAATATTGAATGATATGGAGAAATCTATGTATGAAGTTAGACTGAAATTGTCAAATAAAATTGTATTGGTTGTTTGGAATAAGTTTGGTATGGTGGTAATGGTGAAGTACCATGATGCCTGATGGAAGGCTACAAATGACCAGAAATGGAAATTTAATAAGTTGGATAAATGTTACATGTGTTGGGATAGAAGAAAGTTATTAAAAATGTATTAGCACCATGCTTGGACAAACATCAAACTTCATTTTTTTTTTAATTTTGCAATTATACCTGGTTATATTCCTAACGAGGATATTATAGTTTGTGTGGAGTGTGTTCTCCAATGAATACCATAACTCGTTGCTAAGAGCATCAGACAGGATGTATCTGTTATATCTCCAAAATCGAACATCACGGGAAAAAGATATGCACTATGACAGCTAAGAGAAAACAAAGATATTATAATTCTACCAGCCAATAAGGGAACTGCACTGTCATCTTGGATTCATCAGACTACAAAGAACAAATCCTACAATTGGAGGACAAAATATACCGAAAACTGGATAAAGATCCCATAACAAAGATATTTATACCAATATGACTGCTGCAAAAACAGCAAAATCATTCATAGTTTCTCCTGTTGTCGGAATGGAGTAGGCAGCAATGACAGGGTGCATGCTGCAATTTTTATGACAAAGTCAATTGCACAGAAACGGTTCATATGGAAGTTTGGGTGAATCACAAGATGAATATTTATGGACCAAAATGTTCTTGTGGTTGGGTGGTCTGCTGAAGCATGTGCTGGAGAAAGTAAGCATGATTTTATGGAGTAGCATGTTCTTTTCAGGAAAGGAATATAAGAAGTCATCCCCACAGTGAATAGTTATATTAGAGACTCGAGACCAGCAAAGAACTGTGTGTTGAAAATGGGGCTACAACTAGTTTTTAGAAGATTGGGATTGATGTGGTTGTGGGTAGAACTGTTAGAGGTTAGGGTTTGTATAAGATCTTTGGGGTAACAGTGGGAAATGTTTGCTTGTGATAGGTTTTGTGTCTGGAGAGTGATTATTTATAAGAATAGTTGTATGCTGTAGGTAGCAAGCATGTAAAGGAGTAAAGTGTTTGGTATGGAAGGGCTGACAGCTGCATAAGTTAAAGTATTGTTGTAAATTTATATTCTTGATTTGTATGTAGGCCACCCTTCTGTTAGGAAATGTCAACATTAAGAAATGTGACATTTATAGCAGTAAGTCCAGGTGAAGTTGAAGGTGGTTATTATTTAGGTAATGGAGGATATCTAGGTAGTAGTTTTCACTATGGTTTCGGATGATAAATATATCTTCTTTCTGTACCAGACATTTCTACCGGGAATTCAAAGAGGAGCTCTGAGTGTATGCTCCACCATTCCTTCACTTGAAGAATCCAGAAGAGAATTTAGTCACCTGCAACTATGGGAACATGGAACTTCTGGCATACTACTGCAACCAATTACTCAATTGCCAAGAGTCCAAGGAAAGATGACCTGTGGATGATACAATGCATGTCAATCGCCCATCTGCACCACCTAGTTTGCAGCAAGTCACTGCCACCATCAAATGCCTCAAGAATAACAAGGCATCTGGAGAAAATAGCATCATTGCATATCTACTATCGCAGAGGCCATACACCGAATCCTGACTGACTGCTGGGGCACCGGAAGGATACCTGACGACTGCAGGGTAGCACTAATACACCCACTGCACAAAAAAGGAGACAGGTAATGGTAACAACTATCGGAGAATGTCACCGTTATCAGTAGCCTACAAAATTTGCCTTGGATTCTACAGGACAATGTGAAGAATCAATGTGCCTACACGATTGGTGAATATCGGGGAAAATTTCGGTGAAGACACTCTTGCAGCTAGCAGATCTTCAATCTAAAAACAATTCTTCAATTAAAACATATGAGAAGTGTGAACGTCACTGTAATGTTCGTGGACTTCAAGAAGGCTTATGATTCGATTGACCGCCAAACACTCTTCCCAGTGCTGCGAGATTGTGGTGTGGATCATAAAACACGCACCCTAATTGAACAAACTCTCACAGTCGCCTCTTCTAAAGTGAAATTCAGAAGAAAACTGTACCAGAGTTTTAAGATCACAACTGGAGTAAGGTCAGGAGATGGGCCTCTCATACATTTTGTTCAATCTGGTGCTTGACAAAGTCGTCAGAACCTGGGAACTTGCACTGAACAAAATTAGAATGAATCAGGATCCTGGCTTTTGCAGATGACATTGTAATCTTAATCAATGACTCTAAAGGGACGTTTCAACTGAGGCAACATGTGGCATGCGACACTGACGCATGCTGCAGGGAGTATTTCAAGCAAAGCACACACTGTAACATGTAACAAACAACAATGATGCATGTCACATGTTGGGCTGCATTGCCAGTCATAAATGCCACTGTGCGATGAAAATATACTGTGTCGCACGATGTTGGCTGCCTCCAGCTGGCAGTGGATAAGTGCGACAGAAAACGGGCGACATGGAGTGGAACTTACTGAATACAACCTTATTATTGAAAACTACTAAACTCTATTGGAGATGTGGAACAACATAAGTGTTTAATATAAAAACAAGAATGTGAAAAGTAACAAATTACGTGCTAACAAGTACGAAATAAAAAAAATAGTAAAAATAAAATCATGCATTTGGGGTCTGATTTGATAAAAGGACTACTACACCGATGAGCAGCTCATTTCCTAAAACGAAGTGGTTTGCTTATAATCTCCTGACATTTTTGTTAGTGAATATATATATATATGTATATATTGTAATAAAAAACTTTACAAAAAGATCTAAATATTGAAATGAATTCTTCACAGGAGTTCAACCGTATAGCATCATAAAAAGACAACGTTTTGACAACCGGCTCGGTTGTCTTCATCAAGTCTATTACTTCAGATATTGTTACCTGAAATCACAAGTCTAGTTTGTGATTAAGTAATACGAGAATGTAGAGTTGGTGATGTGTTTCTTTGTATTTCTTGCCAAGATGCTTTTCATTCTTTTGTCACAAAGTACCTAGCGAATTCATCCCAGAGGCTTTTTGCATCTTCACCTGATTTTAACCATACCTGCGTCATCTTATATTTCCATCCTCCATGATCCTGGAATGACAGTTCCATCTTGTGTATCAATATCTACAGTTCCATAACATGCCTGAAGATTTCTTGAATTATTGTTTGTTTTTTTTTTTTTTAAATTGTGTAGGTATACATATGCAGATGTGATAGGTTCTGAGTTGTCAACATTTATCACTGAAGTTTTTAGAAACACATGAAAAACTGATGCTAATAATCCAGAAGTATTTTCCCTTACTCTTCATCCGCATACTTGTTTGTAATTGTATACTCTATTCTTAGAACCTTTTTCTTGACGTCTGAATAACGCTTCATAATGTGTACCTGTAGGGGAAATGCGTCATCTAAGCGTAAGGAGATAATAATTTACTTCCAGGGCGAGGTTATAGAGTCGGTGATATGGGTTCATTTTTCATTAAAAAATAGTAAAATAAAGTTGGATGAAACACTGTCCACTCCGAACCTGTAGCCCTCACCTCTGATTTACAAGCAGTGGCAGTGAGGATTTATGGTCCCACTCAACTCACAGTATGCTCTATTTATCTACTACCTAACACGCCCATCAGTTATGACGACATGTCTAACATCTTGCGGCAGCTTACTCGGCCATTCCTCCTTTTAGGAGATTTCAACGCACATAGTGCGCTGTGGGGCTCAAACGCTGATTGCCCCCGAGGCCGAATGGTTGGTAGATTAATAGAGCAAGAGGAAATATGTGTCCTCAATACTGGTGCAATGACACATTTTACCACTGCTTCCGGATCATCCTCTGCCATTGACCTTTCATTGTGCTCCTCCTCAATCACGGACTCCGTGCATTGGGAGGTGGATCGTGACCTTCATGGAAGCGACCACTTCCCAATATGGATGCACGTAGAGTTTGAGCGTGGAGGAGGCAACAACCGACACAAATGGAACGTCAGCAAAGCCAACTGGCAACTCTACCGCCGCTCCATTATTCTAAAGGAGTATAACAGTCTTGACAAGAAGGTGAATCACCTTACACAGGCGATTCACCAGGCAGCTGACTTTTCCATACCGAAAAGCTCCGGAACGCTGCGAAGGACGCGCGTCCCCTGGTGGAACGATGAATGTCGTTCCGCCATTCAGGGTCACAGACGAGCGTTGCGGCATTTCAGGTTGTACCCTACATCCGACAACCTGGCAGCGTTCCATATAGCCAGAGCTAAGGCGTGTCGTGTTATTAAGGAGAGCTAGAAAAGGTCATGGCAGAACTTTGTGAGCACCATAAATCGTTCCACACCTTCGTCGAAAGTATGGGAGTCTATCCGCCGTATATCTGGAAGGTACTCCCGTCCACCAGTATCTGGATTACTGGATCACGGACGTATTATTACCGACAAAAGAAGCATAGCGCAGCTGATGGCGGAGAACTTTGCCGCTATCACTTCATCCACCAATATTGACTCTCGGTTCCAGCAACGCAAGATTGCTGCCGAGAGGCGCGCGCTATGCTTTTACTCGTCGAATACAGAGGCCTACAACTGCCCATTTACATTTTGGGAGCTGGAGTCAGCGTTAAACAGCCCCAACGACACTGCTCCAGTACCAGATGCTGAGGCATCTTAATAAAGATGCTAAGGAGTATCTTCTAGATATTTTTAACGATATATGGACCGGAGGACACTTCCCCGACTCGTGGAAAGAAGCAACATTAATTCCCATTTTAAAGCCAGGGAAAGACAAATTGTTGCCAGGTAGCTATCGTAGTATTGCCCTAACAAGCTGCGTGGGGAAGACACTGGAGAGGATGGTCAATCGCCGCCTCGTCTGGTGTCTTGAATCACCTAATCTACTGAGCCGCTTTCAGTGTGGATTCAGGAAGTTCCGTTCCACCTCGGACAACCTGATCCTCCTGGAGGCGGCAATACAGGATGCATTTATTCGCAGCCAACACCTTGTGGGTGTCTTTTTCGATCTCGAAAAGGCCTACGATACTACCTGGCGGCATGTCATTTTAAAACAGTTGCACGAATAGGGTTTTAGGGGTAATCTATCCCGTTTTTTAAAGTCATTTTTGTCTGGTCGTTGCTTCCGGTACCGAGTCGGTAGTGAAGTGTCGGATCTTTTTATCCATGAAAACGGTGTCCCTCAGGGATCAGTTTTAAGCGTTACGCTTTTGCCATCGCTATTAATAGCATTGCAGCCATTATAAGGAGTCCCATTGGTCTCTCCTTATATGTGGACGACTTGTTAATTTTTATTGCATCGTCCAGTCTGAGAAGCGCAGAGCGGCAGTTGCAGCTCGCGTTGAACAGGCTGGACAAATGGTCAGTGCACACCGGTTTTCGTTTCTCCGCTGAGAAAACTCGGTGTGTACTTTTTACTCGTAGCAGAAGTCTTTTAGCTGAACCCCACCTTACCCTGAGGAACACCGTTTTACATTTTACTGATACTGTTCGTTTTCTGGGCCTCATTCTAGACGCAAGGCTCAGCTGGCTGCCACATCTTAAAGATGTAAAAGCCAGAGCCTTGAAAGCTTTAAATGTTTTAAAATGTCTCTGTGGCAGGTCGTGGGGCACCGACCGCTCCTGCCTGCTACAGTTTTATCGATCCTTTGTACGGTCACATTTGGAATATGGGTGCATTGTATACGGTTTGGCACGGGACAGTTATCTATGGATGTTGGATAGTGTCCACCATGCAGGAATTCGGCTCGCCATGGGTGCCTATCGCACTAGCCCAATGCCCAGCATTTGTGCTGAGTCTGGTGAGCCGCCGCTTTCCATCCAGCGGCATCTCCTCATAGTGCGACACTACGTACATATTGCCACAACTCCTGGTAGTCCCGTGCATGACGTAGTGATGACACCTAACTTCGAACGGCTGTATGCCAATCGCCACAGAGCAACCAAACCGTTTAGCCACCGTACAAAGGCTATTTTAGAAGAGTGTGGGTTTGAATTGCCCACCTTTTATCACCAGGGTTGGAGTAAATCTCCTCCCTGGCTTTTAAAGAGGCCCAGAACGATTTTAGAAATGTCAATGTTCAACAAGTTGTATACCACCGACAGTGTTTTTACCAGAGTTTTTAGTGACATTTTAAATCAGTATCAGGATTTTACCCCGGTGTATACGGATGGGTCTAAGCAGGCTAACGGAGTAGGCTGCTCCGTAGTGTTCCCTCGAGCGACTTACACTGGATGGCAGGTGCAGTGTTTACACTGCCGAGTGTTACGCCCTGCTAAAGTCGCTCCAGCATATGAAGGTTAGTCGATGTATGAAATATATCATATGCTGTGATTCCCTCAGCTGTATTCAGCCTTTAACAACCATGTACCCAGCAGACCGTCGAGTCCAAGACATCCAGGACGCCCTCCTTTCCCTCCAATCTTGTGGAAAGGAGGTAATATTCGGCTGGGTGCCAGGCCATGTGGGAATCGGGGGAACGAGGCAGCTGATGAAGCTGCCAAGTTAGCCTGCGACAAGGTCAGAACCGACTTTGCTCCGGTCCCAAAGTCAGACCTTGCCTCAGCGGTGAAGAGATTTGTTTTTGATGTTTGGCAGAGGCAGTGGCTGGAAGTAGAGCATAATAAGCTCCGGCTGGTCAAACCGACCATTCAGCCGTGGAGCAGCTCCTTCCAGCGGGCGAGGAGGGATGAGGTTCTCCTTACTCGCCTCCGTATAGGGCACTGTCTCTGACACACAGCTTTCTTCTCTGCCGGGAGGACCCACCGGAATGTGATGCTTGTGGCGTACCTTTGACGGTGCGCCTCATTTTAATAGACTATGTATTGTTTTTAGACTTAAGGGCAGACGTTGGCTTGGTTTTTAATTCTTCTGCGAACCTGTTTGGCCCCTCTACAGCCATCCAGGTGTTCTGCAGCCTTAGGTCGTGGTGGCCCCTTTAAAGCTACGTTTTATTTTTGTGATTTATTTTATTTGCTGTCTGCATGGCCGACCCTTTTACAGTCGACCATGCAGACCGTATTTGAGTATAATTTTAGCCACAGTTTTAGCTGGTAATCGTTAGGGCGCTAATGACCTCGATGTCGACGTGCCCTAAAACAACAACAACAACAACAACAGCTGGTAGAAATTCATGGTGCACCAGAGCTTTGTTGTCGAAAAACGCAATGAGCATCACTTTTGTTTTGGATTTGACATGACGTGATTTCTTTGGTCAAGGAGAGGACGTTGTGTGCTATTCTGATGATTGCATCTTCGTCTCCGGGTCGTAAGTGTACACCCATGTCTTGTCACCAGTAAACGATTCTCTGGAGAAATGTCTGGTCCAACACCCAAGTCTTGTCACCAGTAATGATTGTCTGGAGAAACGTCGGGTCCTCTGTGCTTTTTTCAAAACATTCGGCCACAGTCAACTTCCGAGTTCCCATTCTATCTGGATTCAGCAGCTTCGGGACAAAAGTTTGCAGTGACACATTTCATCTTCAAAACATCTGACAGGATTACGTGAATGGATCCATGAGAGATTCCCACTTCTTGTGCCAACTCATCGATGGTCATTCTTCAGTCTGATCTGATTAACTGTTTCACTTGCTCGACCATTGCTTCGTTTCTGCAGGCTGAAGGTATCCCACTGTAACTCTCGTCTTCCAGCGATATTCTGTCCACCATTAAATCTTGATAACCACTCGTAAACAGCTGTTTCCTTTAACGAATTGTCCCCATAAACTGTTTGTAAGGCTAACAAAGTTTCTGAAGCAGATTTCCCTAATCTGCACATGAACTTGATGTTTGCCCTTTGCTCAAACTGCGACATCACGCCAACTGATTACCACACACACCTACCTTCAGCTACACTGCAGTCACACTGCTGTTATGACCAGTTCAGACCTGTTAAACTCATAACAATTGCATCACAAATGCCAACACTATGACAGAATTCCGGAAACTTTTTGACTGCCAGCACTACGCCAGAATTTCGGGAACGTTTTGACTGCCCCTCGTATTCCTGACTTCCGTTAACAGGCAAAGTAGTTGATTCAATGACTGGTACAACATAGATCTGTGGCAGAGCAATACAGATTCTCTAATATTGCCAAGTGGCTAGATAAAATAGTATGAACCGTATTTGTGATTAAATTTGGTGGTGACTTGCAGGTTAACGAACTTTCTAAACCACAGGAATAAAGATGCAACGTTTCAGCAGATTTTCCCAACAAAGACTGCCATCATGTGAGTGTCCTTTGTGTGCAGCCTCGTAGTGGGGCAATGGCCCCTATTTTTTAATACTCATCGCATGGGGTGCATGTAGGGCTCTAATTAGCCAGCTGAAGGTTGCTTCTAGTATGTTTCAGATAGCTAACAGCCTCATTTCTCGCACAAAGAAATGCTGGCATTGTGACCTTCACTTGCCTTCTCAAGTAGCCCGATGTACCAAGTTCAACCATTCTAACGGGAAGAGAAAGTAGCACATACTGTACTGAAATATTATGAATAACTACTAGACTATCAAAACATACTACGTCACGTTTCTTGAAGTCAACATTTCCTTACAAAATGCCAGCCTATATACCTATGCTCCCATCAAGCTCACAAATTTACAAAAATTCCTTCACTTTTGCAACAGTCACCCCTTTCTAAACCAAAAATTCCATCCCTTACAGTCTGGCCATCTGTGGTAGACTCATCTCTTCCAATGAAGAATCACACTTCCAACACTCCCAAAACCTGTAATAAGCCCTCATTTCTTGCTACTAGCCCCCTGATCTTGTAATAAAGCAAATCTCTTATTCCACAACACACCCTTCACACAGCTACTTCAAGCCTGTGCCTCTAAAAACTAACTGTAGCCCCATATTCATCATCTGGTTCTCTCCTGGTCTTGATTCTATTAATTTAATCCTTCATTGTTACATTTCTTCCCTAAAAGCACAATATACAGCAAACATTTGAATCGCTAAATACAGAAAGGGAACATGTCTAGTTTGAAAATTTTAGAGAGATGACAAAAAACTATATTAGGATAAAGGAAACAAAGAAACTGCCGCGAGGCACTGAAAATAAGATAGGATAGGGAAAATAAACAGTTACCCGTCACTTACCACAGATGAAGGCAGGAGGGCGAGACACGTAAAGACACAAAAACGAATTGCACAATATTTCGACTTTAGTCTTAGTCATGTAGAGCAAGACATATGGCAGGGGGGTCTCGCTCTACATGACTAAGACTAAAGTCGAAATATTGTGCAATTCGTTTTTGTGTCTTTACGTGTCTCGCCCTCCTGCCTTCATCTGTGGTAAGTGACGGGTAACTGTTTATTTTCCCTATCCTATCTTAAAAAAACTATATTACGTATATATGGTACTTGGTATCAAATTTTATGGTGATTGGCGATGAGAAGCATGTTATTTGAATGTTTTTGCATGGTTTTCCAGACATCTATCTTAATGAACATACACAAAATAATCAATCTGCACTTAACAACATAATTACATTTAATTTTAATTGCTTGGGAAGCACTAACAGTTAAGGTTTTAATATTATTTACTGACGTCGTGTGGTCTTGTATGAGACTCATATAACATTATGGTGTATAATGTAGCACTAGTCTGTTGGCCAATCAAATAAATCTCTCCAGAAAACGTCGCACGTGTCTGGAATATAATAATGTTCACATTTCTTTAGATCTTCTCTCTTCTGCTTCAGGAGAAGTTTTCCAGTATAAGCTTTCTGTGTTGGTAGTTTAATTTCTCTGCATGCACTATTCCTAAGTTTGAAACTATTGCTTATTAGGCCACCAATGACATCTCTAGTCATTACGTACCCTGATTTGGTGCAACAGTATTCAAAATGAAAGGAATTTTGAAACACCAAACGATTCCTTGTGTTCTGCCTTGGAACATCATTTCCCATTGAACAATCTGAGTAACAAGTCTTCCTAAACAAATAAGGCCACCATGCTTTCCAGTTGACAATGCTATATTTATTAACTTGTGAAACATTGAACTTGGTTTTCTTAATAGACGATGTTTGCATGAGTTCACAGTAATGTTGAACTATGTTGATCTTCCTTGTGAAGTTGTCTCTTAAGATTATTTGTTGGAACGTTTCCTGCTCACTCCGTCCCATTCTATCAGTTGTTAGAGGTGCAAATCCTGCTCTTACTTTGTGCTCATTTTATAGAAGGTTTCCATACCATCAATCAAACAACCACGTTGACATCTGATGAAAGTGTTCGATAGCATATTAGGCCTCAGCTATTAAATATGTCAACAATTACCAACAACAATGAATTATATGAAGTGAAACTTTTGGGTTATACATATCTACATCCAACATATTTCTTTCTTCCTGAAACATATTTGCCAGCCCAATTAGCAACTCGTATTACATTTCTTGTATAAGCATCAATATTCCTCACCCTTTTCTTCTCTTTTTCTCTGGAGAACAACACTTCCCTTCATCACCTGAAGCACCCATTTTGCCTACACCAAATATACCACCTTGTGTTTCACCACAAGTGTCTATAGAAACGTTAGGTACACCAATCGTACAAAACTGTTTTCTGCAGAAAGGAAACATGTCCAGGACATGTTTCCTTTCTGCATCAAACACATATTTCTCACGGTTATTTCATACACTTCTACTTATGGAATATATTCCTTTTCTGCAGAAAATGAAAGGGCTGAGTTCAAAGATGCCTTTTCCGGGAAAAAATAATTTTTGTAAAAAAGTGGACATGTTCCCTTTCTGCAATTAGCAATTCATTTGGAGTCCAGCTCTTATTAAAATCATCCACTTGACAGCCAAAGTAAAGTTCATAACACTTCTTCACAAGCCGCATAAAATTTCTGAGACTTGAGGTCAGCTCACCACAAATATAGCAGAAATTTTCTGTATTAATTACACACATTGGTGGCATGATAAAAAACAAGAAATCTACAATATAACATACACAGTACACTTTTAAACAGAAAGGAAGGAAATATTTCACTAGTGATATTTGTGCTAACAAGCTCACAGTCAACTCGTCAGTTACAGGTCACAATGTCAGATTAAGAGGTCTGGGCCTGTCAAAACATGAATTAACTTTCACAGTCATGTCTTTTGGTTGTTCAGCATGATATTACATATAATTTCCTTGAATTCAGAATGAATGGAATCACTACATATAAGGTAAAGGTTCCTATGACTGGTCAAAGAGAATGCTAAAATCATATTTTAAAAAGTAGCTGCCACGAAAAACACTGTGCCTGATAGAAAATTCTGACTACACATCTGAGTTCAATATGAAAAAATACGCTAAATTCACTAATCAGGTTTCTCATTAAGATAACCATGTCAACCAGTGTAATGAATGTAATGTGCTAACATTTATTGATTGCCACGCACTTGTTTTTCTGGCGAAGCTAAAAACCTACTGCATTTGGAGCGAAAGTATAGGCACCGGCTCTGGTTATGCCATTGTGTGTAAAAAGTAGCTGCCACGAAAAACACTGTGCCTGATAGAAAATTCTGACTACACATCTGAGTTCAATATGAAAAAATACGCTAAATTCACTAATCAGGTTTCTCATTAAGATAACCATGTCAACCAGTGTAATGAATGTAATGAGCTAACATTTATTGATTGCCACACACTTGTTTTTCTGGCGAAGCTAAAAACCTACTGCATTTGGAGCGAAAGTATAGGCACCGGCTCTGGTTATGCCATTGTGTGTAAAAAATGCCCTGTAGCTGGCACCGGGATTTACAGTGCCTCCAGTTTTGCCAGTGTGTATAAACATGCAGCATTTGCACGATGCTAGTTGGCTGGAATGAGAGTACTGTCTTGCTGCATGCGCAGTGCCTGATAGTCGGTTCACAACCGTGCGAGCTCAACAAACAAGATTGCGACAACTAACAAGTAGAGTAAATGGTGAAGCAGAGGCATTGTGAGCAGCTCTTCAAATTGAAATACAGTTAGTCTTAAATGATTTCTGTAACTCTACATCTTCAATTGTAACTTCAATCAAAAAAGTCTCTTAGGCACTTTTTTATATCCACTCTCTTACCCATTATCGATATTTTCTTTTATTATTCTTCATATGATTTAACATTATAATTACCAAATCAGCAACAATATTAATTCCTTCTTGTAATATGGACATACTTCTAAGAAGATCATAACGTACGACTAGAGAACTGCCCTGGCAGTGGACTGTCTCCAAATTATTACTAGTATGCAAGTTGACTCTCTTACCCTCACCATCAGTGCTCCTGCCTACTGTCATTCCAGTCAACTTGAATCATGCAAATGCGGCCTTAGTCTTGAAGATTCACATTACAGATTTGGGACAGTGGAAATGATGCCTAAGGTTTTAATTTTTTTTCTATCAATCTGAGAAGATTAAAGAAATACAAAGGATAATAGCTATTTCCTCTGAGATTTAGTCTTTGGTGATGTCTCTAAAATTTATTGGGAGTAATATTTTATGATAAGAAAATTTTAATTATTTGACATTACATTCTCCTTACCCAATTTCACATTATGAAGTCAGTGATCATTAGTTAATTGTTGCTGAACACAAAATGTAAATTTCAAAATCTCGAAAATTTTCAAAAGAAACCGAAATTTAATGAAAATGGGAAGCACGGCAATAAACATGTAACTGATTTTTCAAGGTGATGCATTATCCAATGTAGAAGTTTTATCAACATTAACCTCACATCTGATAAGTCATGTTATTTTTTTATGGTAACCCTGATTATGAAATATAGTCTTCGCGGGTTTTCCGCCGTATGTTGTTGAAGAGAGACAACAACGAGCTTTCTGCGGCTGGCTCTGCCGCCATCTTCAGTTTAGATGTGTGCTGCAGCAAGTACCAACGCTGCACTGACAGTATCTGGCCTCCGCGCGCTCTTATAAGGCCTGGCCTCTCCCCTCCCCTCGCTCCGTCCCGCGGCTGCCGTCTTGCGCTCGTCGTTGATTGGCTGGTGGGCCGTCGGTCCCTGCTCTCTGTTTGCAGGGTGCACCCTGCAAACAGAGAGGTGGGCGGGCTCCGACGGGAAGTGTTTACGGCCCGCCGGGGTTGGCTGGGACCGACGCCCCACCAGCCAATCAACGACGAGCGCAAGACGGCAGCCGCGGGACGGAGCGAGGGGAGGGGAGAGGCCAGGCCTTATAAGGGCGCGCGGAGGCCAGACACTGTCAGTAGTTAGACGGAGACTTCCGAGTTAGCAGCCAATGAAGACGCATCAGCCAGCTAGCAAGAAGACACTGGTTGAGCCATCCGCGCTAACAAGTTTCGCCGAGCAGCCGACCCCACCGTCGCAGCGGGCCTTATATTGAGCCAGCAGCACGACATGAGACGACTCGCAATGACAAAAGGAAGCAAGAAGAAAAAGGCGATTGCAGCGAAACAACGAGCCGAAAACATTGCTACTCACCTAGCAATCTTTGAAGAGATTAAGCAGCCGTTCCGTCGAGTTCCAGAGGAGTACTTATCGGAGGCTTACAAGACCATCTCGGCAGAAGACCTTACCCGGCTGGACCACAACAACGTCGAAAAATGGCTGAATCGCAAGAAGCTCAGCTCACCCACTAGACCGCAACCACTGGAGGAAGCGAGCACCACTGCAGCCACGGGAGAAGAAAGTCTGCGTTCCACACCACAGCCTCCATCACCAGAAGAGTTCTCCGTGGCCGCCTTCAGCGAAGACTCCCAGCCGCCGATAGAAATAGGCCCCGTGCAGCCTATTACAGTAATGTTCCAGGGCAACTGGGCAAGCATCTGCGACGAACTGAGAAGCAAGACGGCCCTCCCTTTCATGAGCTGGCCAGGAAGCAGCGGGGTGCGGCTTAGTCTGTAGTGCCCCAGTGACCTGAAAGCAGTAGAAGAACACCTGCGGAGTGCAAACATCGCGTCCCGCACCGATGAGCCTCATCGTCAACGGAAACTGGTAGTTCGCGGACTGCCAGTTGCCACGGATGAAGAAGCAGTGGCGGAAGAACTCGCCAAGCAAGGCGTGCAGTCCAACGAGGTCCACCAGATGAGGAGGACAGGGACAGAAGAACAAATCCCGCTCTACACCTTCAAGACCACAGCGCCGCCAAAAACACTCAACAACATCAGAATCTTAGTGGGGAAACCCGTCAAGATTGAGAGGAAACATCCTACCCCTCCAAACTACATTCAATGCTTCAACTTCCAGGGTTACAATCACGTATCCTGGCAGTGTACTAGGGAGACAAGATGCGTGAGATGTGGCCAGGGACATCGTGTAGCCGAATGCAAGACACCACACAAGATGCTGCAACTGCAATCTGGGGCACCCAGCCTCATACGGCGGATGTCCGTCACGACTGCAGCTTTCCACCACCACACAGATGCAGGCGCATATGAGGCCCGCAACAGACGGGCGACACAAAGAAAACCGACCGCCGCCGGCCGCCAATACCAGTCGGCTAGCAGACGCCGCGGAGGGTGTATCGCACAGTCATCCCGCGCCTGCCGAGCCTCCCGCCGCAGACACGTCGGCCGCTGCGCTGCGTCAGCTGGCGCAAGCAGTGACCGACGCAATAAACAAGATCCCGGAAATGGTTGTGGCAGCGACGGCCCAAGCAGTTGCTGCTGCAACAACACCATCACAACCCGACGATGCTCGGCAAAAGCCATTATCAAACCGAGAAGAACCAACACCTACAACCAGCAACTGAACTAAAAAAAAAATTAGGAACCTTAACGCTCCAAAAGAAAAGACAAATCCAAAAAAGCAACGACGCAAAATAACAAAAAGAAAGAAGGAAAGTGATGCCAATAAGGCAAGTACTTCCTAAAAGGAATCTCCTAACCTAAGGGTGAGGGGAGAATGTTGGAGCCAGCAGAAGCGACACTGTCAGTGCAGCATTGGTACTCCCTGCAGCACACATCTAACCTGAAGATGGCGGCAGAGCCAGCCGCCGAAAGCTCGTTGTCTCTCTTCAACAACATACGGCGGAAAACCCGCGAAGACTATATTTCATCGATACGCCGTGAAAGCCTTCGTTCTCAAACCCTGATTATGTTTAATACCAAGGATAAAATTCAATTACCTACAATCATTTTGTATTGTTTCCTCTATACTATTATAAATCTGTAAGCAAGCTGCATGTATCTCTTTATTTGAACGTGTACTGCACAAAAATTACTGCAGCAGTGTTGATGGGGTTTTCAAGTTTTTACAGCTAATGATCTGATTCAAGATCTACGGAAATAACTAATGACTTACATGTACCATGGAAGGAATAGGCAGTTAAAAACCTTTTTATATGGAAAATTATGTGGTATGGATGGTTATGCAATTTCAGACGTGCTCGACTTTCACAAAAATCTGACGAAAATTCATGCAGATAAACTAATTATTGTTTAATATTTTGACCTTGACTATTTAGTTTTTCAATTTGTTTATAGTTACTCTACTCAGTTTTCAGAGTTAGATTCTTAAAGTACTATTCAGTATATTAAATCTTCAATAAAAATAAAATAATTGTGACCGAGCGTGGTGGTGTAACGGCTAGCGTTCTGGCCTCGCATTCGGGAGGACGGCGGTTCGAATCCCCATCCAGGCATCCAGATTTCGGTTTTCCATGGTTTCCCCAAATCGCTCCAGGTGAATGTCGGGATGCTTCCTTCAAAAGGCCATGGCCGAATTCCTTCCCATTCCTTGCCCCCCATCCTTTCCCATCTCTAAAGACCAAGTTGTTATAGGAGATGTTAAGCAGTTAAAAAAAAAAAAAAAAATGTGATATGTATGGAAGGTAACTTAATTCTTAATATGTTTATTAAAGGGTTTTATTGTCACTGCAATTTGATTGTGAAATCCAGGCCACAGTTCAAGCTAACCACAATTGCTAACATAACATTGCGATACAGTGGATTTAGTAATGCACATGTTTTAGCCCTGTTGCAGTTCAAAATGAAGGTGTATTAAGAAATTGTTATAATTTATGCTATGCATTCTTGGAATCCTAAAATTGACAATGTTGCCCTACCCAAAGTGTAGTTAGTGAAGCATTTAATGTGTTTAGATGTATCTGCATCTTGGATTTTGTAATGGCAATATCAGTATAAGTTGTGGTTAGGTTGAAATGCAGCCTGACTGAGAACGGTCTT
Organism: Vandiemenella viatica; assembly: GCA_031002005.1. NCBI lineage: Eukaryota > Metazoa > Arthropoda > Insecta > Orthoptera > Morabidae > Vandiemenella > Vandiemenella viatica. Next base: position 210,544,349 of record JARYHS010008074.1, on the reverse strand, counting down.
GCAAAAATGTAAGACATAGGAATTCAATTATTGTTAGTAATTAATACGCTGTTTTAATTAATGCCATTTTAGGGATGACTGATGACATGTATCGCGAAATAAGCTAGCACCTATTGTGCAAGTCCGGTGTGTATTTCCTGATGCCTTTGGTGAAATTTGTTTCTGGTCCAGGCTACATTTGAATCTAATCACTTCAGTTTTGAGATCTGGCGAAGGAATATGGCTTCAAATGTGGGTTCTTACATTATAGCTACTCACGGTGTAGGAATGTATTCATATGGAATTATGAAACCTTGTGAGTGCTCTTAGTACATTTGTTGCTGCAAATGTTATCGTTGGCGGCATAGATAGCTTAGAATTAGCTTATGCCTGTACCATCATCATTATCGCAAACAGTACCTTTCTTGTTTTTGTATATAACATAGCCTACATTTCTTTTTGGTATTGTACTTTTTATCGATAGGTATGTCCTTATAAAAGTTCTTACCTGAATTGATTCTCGGTACACCCTCACTGGACGGTTAGTGATAATGTTTAATGTAGTTTTAGTTTCTTATATTTCATATATTATACTGTTTTAAAATAAAAAAAAAAAGAGCTTTTGAATGTCGATATGAAAACCTAATCTAAGGTAATAATTAAAAGACATAAAAAAATTTAAATGACATTTATATTTGTTGCTTCTCTGCATTAATATTTGATACTAAAATAAAAAGGGTAAACCATTTTTTGGGGGGAGGGGAAGGGGTGGGCTGCCTGCTACTGGTATTAACCATTTGAAATTTGGATTGACTGCTTCATTATAATGTCATCTTCATATTTTACACTCTGCATTTTCGAAAAAGTTGCCACAAATTAAATTAATCATATATATTATTTCTATAAGGTATTTTTTTGTCACAAGCCTGTATCTTCCTTCATACTTAACCGAAATCAATGAATGAGGTGTCATTTTAAAGCATATGGTCTCCACTTTGGTCACATCATATTTTAAGAAATGAAGTTTTCGGAATTTGACCCTTAAAAGGCAAAAATGTCAATATGTCTAAAATGCTGTTTTCTGTGTTACGAGTCATTTATCTTCCTGGATACCTATCTGAAATCGTTTAATGAAGTATCATTTTAAAGATTAAGATCTCCGCTTTAGTGACGTCATATATTAAGACAGAAATTTTTCGGAATTCGACCCTTAATGGGCAAAAGTATCAATATTTCTGCAATGCGTTTTTGTGTCACGAGCGATTTATCTCCCTTAATATCTAATCGATATAGATAAATTAGGTATCATATTAACGAATAAGGTCTCCGCCGTGGTAACATTATATTTTAAGAAAGGAATTTTTCGTAATTCGACCCTTAAAGGGCAAAAATGTCAATTTTTCTCAAATGCGTTTTTTGTACCTTGAGCCATTTATCTCCCTGGATATCTAACCAAAATCGATAAATGAAGTACGATTATGAGGAGTAATGTCTCAGCTTTGTGACATCATATTTTAAGAAAGAATGTTTTTGGAATTCAACCCTTAAAGGGAAAAAGTATAAATTTTTTGGTAACGCATTTTTGTGTCACGAGCGATTTATCTCACTTAATATCTAATCGATATAGATAAATGAGGTATCATATTAAAGAATAAGGTCTCTGCCGTGGTAACAATATATTTTAAGAAAGGAATGTTTCGTAATTCGACCCTTAAAGGGCAAAAATATCAATTTTTCTAAAATGCGTTTTTTGTGTCTCGAGCCATTTATCTCCCCGGATATCTAACCAAATTCGATAAATAATGTATGATTATCAGGAGTAATGTCTCAAATTTCTGACATCATATTTTAACAAAGAATGTTTTTGGAATTCAACCCTTAAAGGGAAAAAGTATAAATTTTTCGGTAATGCATTTTGGTGTCACGAGCGATTTATCTCCCTTAATATCTAACCGATATAGATAAATGAGGTATCATATTAATGAATAAGGTCTCTGCCGTCGTAACATTATATTTTAAGAAAGGAATTTTTCGTAATTCGACCCTTAAACGTTAAAAATGTCAATTTTTCTAAAATGCGTTTTTTGTGTCTCGAGCCATTTATCTCCCAGGATATCTATCCAAAATCGATAAATCAAGTAAGATTATGAGGAGTAATGTCTCAGCTTTGTGACATTATATTTTAAGAAAGAATGTTTTTGGAATTCAACCCTTAAAAGGAAAAAGTATAAATTTTTCGACAGAGCATTTTTGTGTCACGAGCCATTTATCTCCCTTCATAGCTAACCAATGTAGATAAATGATATATCATATTAAAGAATTAGGTCTCCGCCGTGGTAACATTCATTTTTTCAATAATTCGAACCTTAAAGGGCAAAAATGTCAATTTTTCCAAAAAGCGTTTTTTGTATCTCGAGCCATTTATCTCCCTGTACAATTATAAAAAATAGATAAACGAGGTATCGTTTAAAATATTGAGGTCTCCGTAATGTTTTCAGTTCCGTTATCACATTTTAAGAAAGAAATTTTTAAAATTCTAACCTTAGAGGGCAAAAGTATTAATATTATTACAACGCATTTTTCTGTCACCAGCTATTTATTTCCTTTAATACCTAACCGAAATCATAAACGAGGTATTGATTTAAATATTAAATTATCCGCTATGGTCACATCGTATTTTAACAAACTTTCTTCAAATACAACCCTTAAGGTACAAAAATGTCATCATTTCTCAAAACTTTTTTTCTTATCTCGCTTGATAACTAACCGAAATCGATAAATGAGGTATCATTTCAAAGACCAAGGTTGCTGCTTTGGTCACACCATATTTTACAACAGGATTTTTTTGGAATTCCACCCTTAAAGGTCAAAAGTATCATTTTTATTTGCACAACTTTTTTTTGTATTAGAAGCCATTTATCTTCTTCAATACCTACCCGAAATAAATAAATGACATATTGTTTTAAAAATTAAGGTCTCCAGCTAGGAAAAATCATAAATTAAGATAGAATTTTTCGGAATTTGGTGCTTAAAGTGTTAGCGCATATGAGATTGTTCAGAGCCAAGTCCCTAGATTGCAGCAGTGGATATCATGGAGACGTCAATAAACTTTTTTTTAGCCTATAAGGAGCTTTTCGGATATTTTTTTTTTTTTTTTCCTCTCTCTTACGGTAACACTGTCGTTTTGCTATACAATTACAATGTATACATTTTATTCGCACAGCAAGAAATATTTCAGAGATGTTGATATGTTGTGTGCATTTTGTCATAAATACAGTGTTTTAAATTTTCCTAACTGTTTCGTAACATGTTGCGAGTATTTTGATGCGTAACCATTACACACAAAAAAATATTTGTTACAAAAGTACGGTTCTACTTTTCATTATATTACAAGCATTCATCCCCACTATTCATGGCATTTTATTCGCGAATTTTCGCACGGGTTGTCTAGTATTTCCAAAATATAGAGTGATGCGTAGCTATTAGATGCCACCGGCACTGCAAAATTAATGAAAATCTATTGAAATGTAGGTTAAATCCCTCTATTGCAATGTTTTCTTACAATTTCTGCTTCTCTCTGTCACAAAAAGTCGCAAGAAATTAACAAATAGAAAATATTTGTCCTGCATGTAGTACAACAATGATTGCTGTATTAGAATCAATCCAAGTGATCGGAGACAATCCATTGCTTCCATTATAAACAAATACCCAATATCCGTGACAGATGCCGCAGATCGAATTTCTCATAAAATTTCTTCTCATGGTCCAGGCTAAATTTCAACATAACCATGACCTCAATGACAAAACAAGACTGTTTAGGTTGATATGATTCTGTACCAATAATTTTTGTCATTTTCACAGTGCTGGCAACATTTCGCAGTTGTGCAGAGTCTCATATATTGGCATTTTTAATTTAATTTGTTAAATTTTTCTGAAAAAGAAGAGTTCAAAACATGAAGAGGACATTTTTTGGAGGCAGTTACTCCAGATTTCAAACGGTTAGTACCAGTTTCAGATGGATGGAGAAAGAGGCAGACCACCAGCATTTCTACACACGCTAGATCTGCACTTGCAAAGCAGCGGGTAAATGCAGTTATTAATACAAATGTTAGTGTTGTTTGAGATAAACAAATTTCCAGTATGTCAGCAAACCACAGCCCTCTTGTTAGAATGTGTGATTTCTGTGTTACTAAAAATTATAACTGTCTATATTCTGAAGGCTTAATTATTATTATTATTTATTATAGGGGAACTGTTGAAGACGATGACAATGAGTACCCAGGTTCCTTCGAGTCTGAGCTTGCTGTCATGGATCAGATGGAAATGGAACAACATGGAGACAGCCAGGAAGTTACAGGCCAGGTAATGTTTGCAATTTGTTTTTGTGTTACCTGCTAATCAAGTACAATTCAAACTGTTTTATTTAAAAGAGAGAGAGTTAATTATAATTTGTGTTAGGGATGAAAGGATGATGAAGATGGACGAAACAATCGGGGATTTGCGTGAAAGGATCTGGGTTTTTTACGCTTGTCCTGTGGAGGCTCATACTGTGGGCACCCAGCCTGTGGAGGCTCTGCCTGTAGAGGCTGAGCTTGTTGAGGCTGAGCTTGTTGAGGCTGAGCTTGTTGAGGCTCAGGCTATAGAGGCAGACAGTAGAGATAATCAGTTAGAGGAGGTTGAGAAGGATGGTTGGCTGTTGGTAACATATCATATGAGAAATACAGATAGGATAAAGAAGCCATACACTTTAGAAAATGTGGGAAAAAATAGGATTGACCTGTTACCAGAGTCAGGATGGGAAGAGCCTCGTGTAGATGTAGGAGTAGGTAAGATGCAGCAGGCCTTTAGGAATAGCAGCGTGCAGGGAAAAAATAGGAAAAAAAGAATTCTGCTGCTAGGTAGTAGCCATGAGAGAGGAGTAAATCATCTTCTGCAGGTTCAGTTAGGCACAGGTTACCTGGTCACAAGATTTATCAAACCTTGTGCAACATTAGGTCAGGTAATAGAGGATATAGGTTCCCTTTGTGGGAGTTTCACTTAGGATGGTAGAGAAATGATAGTGGGAGGTGCAGAGAATAGTTTTGATAGAAACGCGAATTACAATATTGAGAGTGATCAGAGGGAAGCGTAGCATACCAAGGTTGAGCTCGTGCAGGTCCAAAGTCACTATGACAGGCCACAGTTAACCACACTGTGAGGTGGGTAAATGTAGAAACGGAGATGCTACTTGGGAAAAGCAGTACTTCTCTCTTGGATATTGTGCCTGTGAACATCGTTGGTAGGTGGGGTTTCACTAGGCATGGCCTTCACGTAAATAGAAGGAGCAAGGGGGTGCTTACTGAGTTGTTAGCTAAAGCTCTAAGGGAGCCCATTTCCAGTAATGATGGTGGCAGGACTGTGCCCTTTTTAGTTTAGGGGCTCCTGGTTTTGGGATGAAAATAAATGATAAAAATGATATTGATTGTAGAACCGCGATGGGAAAAATCACAAATACTAAAGAAATCAATGAAGCTGCTAAACTGCGGCAGAACTGGGAAGGTGGAGGATAGTGCTGAAAATATCACAAAGCCAGTCATAAGGGTGAATTGTAGAAGTATAATGAACAAAGTAATAAAATTGCAAATTTAATGGAGATACATGAACCACAAGTAATTGTAGATGTAGAGTCTTGGTTAAAAGAAGAAGTGCAATGCGGTTTTTCCTGACTGTTACATAGTCTACCATAGAGATAGAGGAGCAGTTGTTGGAGAGATATTCATACTGGTTAGCAAAAACTACCGGATGTTTCGAAATGAATATCGAGGTTTTAATGCTTTGTAGTATTAATTACATAAAACATTAAATTATAATTAATATGTAAAATAAAAGAGCAACTCAAACAATTCTGTTTGTTGGTATCCGTGTACATGTGCATGCAATGTTTCCTCCGTCATCCGTTAGATAGCGCTAGTAGCAAAAATGGCGACTAGTGAACAAAAAGCTTTATGTGTTCTGCAGTTTGCAAAGACCGTATCTGTATATACTGTGCAACGTGCTTTCCTGATTAAGTTCAGATGCGATCCCCCAAGTGATAACATCCATAGATGGTATCATCATTTTAAAAATACTAGCTGCCTTTGCAATGGGAAGAGTACAGGAAGATCATGGGTTAGTGAACAGTGTATTGAGTGAGTGAGAGTCTTTCATGCGTAGCCCAAAGAAATCAGTTTGGAAGGCTAGTCATGAATTAGCAATTCTGATGACGACTGTTTGGAAAGTTTTACAGAAATGCTTACAATTACATCCATATCATTTGCAGTTGTTACAGGCTCTAAAGCCTACAGTCAATGGTTTATGTGCCAACTTTACACATGAAATGTTAAGGCGCGGCGATGAAAATTTTCTAGATAATGTTGTTTTCAGTGATGAATCGACATTTCACCTCAGTGGACATGTGAACACTCATAATGGGCTCAGAAAATCCTCACGACGTGATACAATTGTAACGAGTCTCCCCTAAACTGAATGTTTTTCGTGCCATATTTCGACGGAAAGTTTATTGCCTTTTTTTCTTTGGAGAAACAATTATAACTGGTACTTCCTACCTTGGTGCTCTATAACTATGGCTCTTTCCCCAATTGGTAGAAGAGGAACCAAATATCTTGATTTCGCAGCAAGAAGGTGCACCACCTCACTAGCATAACAACGTACGTCATTGGCTGAACGTCACTGTACCCGACCACTGTATTGACCGCAAAGGGCCCCAAGACAGAGCTTGTTTCACATGGGCTCCTCGCTTTCCCGATCTAATGCCATGTGATTTCTACCTGTGGAGGTTCATAAAGGATCGTTTGTATGTGCCTCCAGACTTACCCAACCTAAGAAACAGGATTGAGGCAGCTGTTGTAACAATTTCACCACAAACACTAATCAACGTTTGGGAAGAAATAGGCTATTGACTTAATGTGTGCCGTGTGATGAAAGGTGCTCACATTGAACATTTGTAAACATGTAGGTATAACTATTTGAGTTGATCTTCCATTTCATGTATTAATTATAATTTTACATTTAATATAATAAATACTACAAATATAATAAATACTACAAATCATTATAATTCCGATATTCATTTAGAAACGAGTATTACAGCAAACTGGTTATCATAGATCATGACCATGAGTTACTTGGGGTAGATTTCTGGGTTAATAAAAAAAAAAAATCAGGGCCTCGCTGCTTACCGCAGTGGAAGAATCGCTGATGAATATGAGGCTCCTGTAGAGAAATTAAATTCCTACTCAGATTTCATAGGTGAGAACCAAATGTTCATTCTTGGGGGAAATTTAAATTTACCAAGTGTAAACTGGATAGGAAATAAGATTAAAAACAGAAGGAAACAGATATTTGCAAATAACTTAATAATGGAAGGAAAGAACAAGTCATAGAGCATAACACAAGGGAACAAAATATTTTGGATATCTTCCTAATAAAGCCAGATAATAACCTTGAGGGGTGTCAAGTAGCTGAAGAATAAGTGACCAGGAAGCAATTCTGATGCCTATTAGAGGATTCAGTAAACCAGTAGCCAAAATTTAAGTGAGAAATAGGTACAATTATAAAAAGGCACAGATTTTGAACTTGTAGAGACGTTTCAGGGAAAGTTTCAGCAAATGGAAGGATGGCACAAATACAGTAGAGTCAAGGTGGAAAGAGTTCAAGAAGATGATATAAAAGGTGGAAGAAATATTTATTCCAAAACAAAAAATAAAGATAAGTACAAAACCTGTGTTCTATAATAGGAAGGCGAGGCAATTGAATAGGTTGGTAAGAAAGAACATAACCTTGTTGAGAGATAGTAGGATAGTGGGGAATATTTGAAACAACTAAACAAGGAATTAATTATAGCAAAGGAGATAGCTAAAGACAGGTTTATGAAGAGTATTGTTGGTGCAAGGAGACCATCGACCGATGCATCTAGAAATTTTTATGGCTATGTTTTAAAACTGAGGAGAAGGGAGGGTATTGAGACAATTATAGGTAAGGATGGAGAAGAAGTTACTGAGGATTTGAAAATGGCGGAGATTTTAAGTAACTGGTTTAGTCAGACCATTAGGGTCAATGAATCAGAAATGGGAGGGTCTAAATCTCAGAACAAGCTTAACAACCCAAAGAAATGAGTAAACCAAAAGTTTTAAATTCATCTTGAGGATGTCATGAAGGAACTAAGAAAGCTGTAATACATAAAGGAACTGATGTAGATAATATTACTAAAGATGTCTTAAAGATAGCCGGATGTGACATTGTACCGTATCTTGAAATATTATTTAAATTGAGTCTAGATACTTGCAATTACCACATGACTGGAAAAGTGCGATAGTAGTGCCGGTACATAAAGGAGGGGTGAGAAATAGAGTCAAAAATTATAGGCCAATCAGTTTGACATCAGTGGTCAGTAAATTAATGGAGATATTCATATGCAAATCACAAATATGTGAGAAGCATAAGTGATTTTCAAGTCGGCAATGTGGCTTTAGGCAATGATATTCATGAAAATCTCAGTTAGTAGGATATATGCAAGATATTTCACATGAAATGGACAAGGGAGGTCAAATTTACAGTGTGGCGCTAGACCTTTCAAAGGCCTTCGACAGAGTGAGCCATAAAATTGTGGTAAATAGGGTAAAAACTATTGGAGTGGGTGAGAAAATGATTTCTGGGTAAAAGAATTTTTAAAAGGTAGAAAGCAGAAAGATAGGGTAGAAAATGCAATACCAAAAGAAGTGGAAGTAAAAATGTGAGTGCCATAGGGTAGCATATTGGTACCTTTGCTATTTTTTATTCTAATGAATGATTGTTTTGATAGATTACTATCAGAAATGGATTGTTTGCAGATGACATAATGCTATATACAAGGATCAAAACAGTTGATGACTATCAAGCATGGTGGGTGAACAGTTCACATTCTGGCCTCGCATTCGGGAGGATGCATATTCAAATCCCCGTCCAAGCATCCAGATTTGGGTTTTCCATGGTTTCCCCAAATCACTCCAGGTGAATGCCTGGATGCTTCCTAAAAAAAACACCATGGCCGAATTCTTTCCCATTCCTTGTCCCCAGTCCCATCCCGCCTCTAATGACCTTAGCTGTCGACGAGACCCACATTTTGAGTATCATATACAGGAGCAGGTGGGTTCAAAGAAGGGCTGCTAGTTTTGACTCTGGAAATTACTGCGTAATACAATCGGTATTCAAAATGATAAAAGAGCTGGAATGGGTTTCAATGTAAGAGTGAAGGTGAAGGAGGGTGAAGAGAGCCATGGGGGTATACAAGGTGTATATTGGTGATGAGGTGTGGGAAAATGTTTGTGTAAGAATTAAAATTAATGCACGGGAGGGAAAAGATGACCATGACCACAAGCTGGCGCTCGATTTCAGTCACAAGGGTGTGGGAAGATTTTCTTTCATAGGTAAGAGGGTCAGGGATTGGAATAAGTTGCTTAGAGAATTGATGACTAATTTACCAAAAACGGTGAAACAATTTAAAGTGGAAATATGTAGAGGCAAAAGTAGGTGGGTACAAGAAAGGAGAGAATGTCTATGTTGGTATATTGCCATTGGAGCATGTGCTCCATCGCAATTAAATTAAATAACAGAAAGCTGATTGTTGAAAATAACAAGATAAATAAAATTGTACGTAATCATTATATGTTTTCCGCTGTTTTCAAATGTGTGTATAAACTCGCACATACCTTCATAAAATAATTCAAATTTTGGGATAGATAGGCCACGCAAAAAAAAAAAAAAAAAAAAAAAAAAAAAAAAAAAAAAAATTGAAAGAAGAGCTTGTCAGCCTTAGTTACTCGAATCAAGAAAATTACAACCCCATAATTAGCACTCCCTGGTGCCAAGCCGTACCTCCCACTCCTGTTTCTTGCATTTTTGGCTTTCCCAAGTGGGTGCATGTGCGAGTTTCAACCTACTCGTCTATTTTCACCATGTTAGACCTTAGGTGTTTGCAATTAATGTTGGTGTCTTAAATATTTACAAAGCATATTGTATCTTTACAGACAGGACATGTCACTATCTCTGAAAAATCTATCTGGCACAATACTTAAAAAGCAATGTGAAACTGTTAAGGCTTGCAAAATTTTTGGAGTTGAGAAGTCACCTTAATCCTAATCACCAGAACTAGTTCAACACAAGACGGAAAAAAAACTTATTTAATAAAAGTTATTCAGACGACACTTATGATGATAAAGAGCAGCATGTACGAGAAGATTTTGCTATGGCTGGAACGTTATCTGCAGTTCAAAATATCACCGAATGGGGAATATCAGACATACCACCACTGCTGCCATTTCAAATTATAACAGTAGATTCCGCTAAATACCTAGGTATAACAATTCGTAATAATTTGTGGTTGAATGGGCATATCGAGAATGTAATTGGGAAAGCAAATCGTATGCTTAGATTTCTAGGTCGTAATTTAAAACAATGCACTCTGAAAGTTAAATTGATGGCATATAAGTCACTAGTGCGTCCTCACTTAGAATATTGTTGTTCTGTATGAGGTCCCCATCAAAAGGGGTTAATGGAGGCATTAGAAAAGGTCCAAAGAAGAGCCGCCCAATTCGTGACAGGTGTATATAGTTGGAGGGAAAGTGCAAGGGAAATGTTGAAGGAGTTAGGTTGGGAAGACCTGGAACACCGAAGGCGTTGCTCTCGACAGAAGCTAATTGAAAAATTCACGACTGACATATTTGAGAATGACAGCAAACAAATATTGCTACCAGCAACATTCGTGTCTCGGAATGACCATGAAAATAAGATAAGAGAAATCAGGGCCAGAACAGATTTTCAATTTTTTTTACAAAACATCCTTATCCCCGTTAAGATACTCTCCATTACAACTAATACATTTGCCCCTCTGGTGCTTCCACTTTTTGAAACATTTTCTGTAGTCATCTTTAGAAATGGCTGACAGCTCCTGACTCATTTTTTTTCTGGACTTCTTCAATGTTGTCAAATCGGTGTCCTTTCATGCCCCTTTTCATGCGTGGAATTAAGAAAAAGTCACATGGACTCAAGACAGGTGAGTGGGGCAGTGGAACCATGTCATTTTTAGCCACAAACTGCCTAACAGAGACAGCTATGTGTGCAGGTGAATTGTCGTAATGGAATAACCATTTTCCTGTCTGCCACAAATCGGGTCTTTTTTGACGAACACTGTTGCGAAATCTTCTTAATACTTCCAAATAAAAGGTTTGATTGACATTCTGATGTGGGGGAACAACTCTGAACTATGCCCTCGGCATCAAAAAAACTCACAAACATTGTTTTGATGTTTGATTTGATTTTACGACATTATTTTGGACAGGGTGACAGTGATGTCTTCCATTGGCCTGACTGTTGCATTGTTTCTGGGTCGTAATCATAGCACCATGATTCATCACCAGTAATGACCTTTGAAAAAAAAAAAAAATCTGGATCAATTTCAAGCTGTTTTTTCAAAGCACGACATGTTTCAACTCGACGTTCATTTTGATTGTCAATCAGAGCAAACTTGGCAGCAACCCTTTTCATTCTCAAACCTTAAGTTAAAATTCGCTGAACTGAGCTCCAAGATAATCTCCGACAGTTGATCAATTGTCTGTCAATGGTCTGAGAGTACAAGCTCTCGAATTTTTTTCAACTTTTACTCGATAAAGTATCGATACTGATTCGGTATCCATTGAAAAGTATCGATACTTACTCGTATCGATTGATTTTTCATAGTGAAATTTGGAATAAATGTAAAAACAGTATGTAATAAGTATTGATAGTCTTTATGGATATAAAAGTATATATTTATTTGACGAAAGATATTTATTACATTTTCTCCTTACTGATCGTTACAGGACTATTACCGACTAGAACAAAATAAAACTAATTTTATGAAAAAAAAGCCAGTTTTTGTTGTGCTCCTCAAAAATATTTGTTTAACTATGTATTTGCCTGTTAAGTTAAAAGTTTTTTACTTAATCGATACCAGTCAATACTTACAATATGACTATATCAAAAAATATCGATTAACGTATCCACACAACACTATTCACAATCAACATCTAAACATATCAAATAATAATTTTGTAGATTAATAAATGTCGATCTTACATTGAAATCTTATTTCTATTAACAGGTGCAATATCGGGGTGGCTTTTTAAATGTTTATGCAAATCAGAAGTATTGCCACAAAACCGCACAGTTTTACAGCATTTTTTGCAGCTTGCGATTTGTCGTCATTTTTCTTGAAATATTGCCACATATTAGACTTTTGAGGTCCCATTTTCAATCAGAAAATATACCTAATGCAAAACTAAACACAAAACTACGACGATAGCCCTAGGTTAGAATTACGAACGCAGAACGAAAACAAAACAATGAGTCAATGACGATCACGACATAAAATGGCGACTGACGGGATGGCGAGAGTTTTTTTTTTTTTCCCTCCTTCTTTTCTTTTCTTTTCTTTTTCTTTTTTTTTTGCCAGGCATAGACAAAGAAGTTTTTCAACTACACAAACTTAGAAAAAGAATGTGTTAAAAAAAATTCAATAATGACAGCCAAAAAAATATTCTTTACAGTGTAGATGAGCTTTCAATGTATCAATTAACGTGTTAAATGAAAACATGATATTCGTGATATTGGTATACACACCGATACGAGTACTTTTGACTGATACCTACTTGATACTTATTTTTAAAGTATCGATACAAAAAGTACTTGGTATCGGAAGGAATGTATCGAGTAAGTACTTGTATTCACTCGTATCGTTTTATCCCTAAGCAAACCACTCGTACACTTGAGTTTTTCCCATAGCGTCATCTTTGTAAGCTATTTTCAACATTAAAAGAGTTTTCATAGCATTTTTACAGAGTTGAAAACAAAATTTCGCAGCTGGACATTGTTCACTTAAACTTGCCATCATCAAAAACGAAACAATAGCAAAACAGCACTAACAAAAATAATTTACTGCAGATTAACAGAACAAGCCAGGTTGACAACACAGGCAGTACTAAACTGGCAATAAATTGCACTATAAACATAACTTACTGCATTACACTAAAAACAACCATTGTCTAGTACTGGTCGCATAATACTTTATTGGCCTCAAATCCATCAATAGAATCCTTCGGCAGGGTAATGATTTCCTACTAACCCATCCAGAAAGGAGATCTATTCTTCCCATAATCCTCCCTGACCCTCCCAGAACTTGTTTCAGTGGACTTCTCAACCTTAGACAACTCATAGTCCACAAACAGTCTTCCTCATCCCATCAGATGACCCCAAGGCTCTTTCCCATGTAACAGACACTAGTGTAGGATGTGCAATGTACTCCACGCCTCCATCTCTTTCACCAACCTTCACTAGGAAGAATTTTCCCATAATAGGAGACACCACCTGTGGAACCACCATGTAATATACCACCTAACCTGCAAATAATGCCTGGCTGCCGACAGACAATATTCAATTGGAATCAAAAACATCTAGTAGCAGTCCATGACACCAATAATTTAAATTCTTGGTTCATGGCCTGTGCTATTAGAGTCCTTCCAGACAGCAGCAGCTCCTCTGAACTCAGAAGGTGGGAGCTTGCCTACCAGTACAAAACTAGGCACAAGGCAACCTCCTGGCCTCAGTTCAAGATAATACCCAGTCATTAATTTAGCTTCCTTCTGTCCTCTCCTTGCCTCCAACCCCTCTGTCTAAATTGAACCACCGCCAATGAGAGTTGATGTTTCACTGTACAGATTCTTTGGTTTAAAATTCCTTTTTAATTTTATTTATTTATTTTTGCATTACCAGAGTTAGGATATTATATTCTTCTTTTTTCACAATATTTTGTGATGATCAGGTAATAGCTTGACACCACTACCCTTCTCCCTGTTCTCTGTTTGCATCTATCCCCACCACATTCCTGGTTAACACCCTTCATAACGTTCTCTGGTTGACAAAGGGATAAGTTGCGAAAATTAATATGTGATTTGTGTTCTTGTATTTTTTGTATGTCCATGTCAAATGACCATCAGATAAGGCAAGTGGTAGTTCATTTCCCTTTCCTAATTTGGAATTCCTTTTATATATATATATATATATATATATATATACTCCACACACCAGGTTTTACAGCTTTCTTACATTTAAATGTATTCTGTAGCACCCCATTAGATTCGCCTTTTGCATTTTTATATCTTCCATAGTTTCTGAAAATGACATTGCTTGCATAATCTGGAACTAAGCATCACTCCAAACACCAAGATTTTGTATGTTTTCTGTTAAGGATCCCATAAACAAGATTCTGTTCGAACCACTCCAGAAAACATGATGATTTTTTCAGTAGACTCTATTGACTAGAACTTGTCACAACAATGCCATGAGCAATGCTAAATCCCTTTGATGTGCCACCCGAGCTATCACCTGATGCCTAAGATCACTGCTAATGGCATTGAGAAATTATTTCTAGTTAGACGTGCATTTAATGTAAAATAATGCGATATTTATTGGACGTTAGATATTAGTGCGACCCAAGCATGAAACTAATTACACACTATATACAGAACAGAAAAGTGATGCAGATTTATTTTTTAGTTGACATGGATACTAGCCCACATAAGAGAATATTGGAAGAGTCGTCTCATGGAAGATACTGTAGACCGGCGGTTCATGGAAGGGTCACAGGGGTTCCGCGTTGCGTCCGAGAATTAAATAAAATGTTCGTTGAAAAGAATCATAACCACGCTGTGAGTAGGCTATCATGGTTCTGCTTCTGTTTGTGACAACTTATCGATGCGGGATAGATTTTTCAGCTTATACTTACATAAAAAAAAACAAGTACAGAAACAGACTGGATGCAGCTCCAGATCAACTGTCGGACATTATGCCTAATTTTAGTGCTGTTATAAGTAAATATGTGGAAAAAAATTCATTCATCAGACTAAATAGTTATGTTGTATTATCTTGTAGGATAAACATGTTATAATACCAATAATAATTATTTTTCATTTATTATTTATTCTTTCTTTTCAAGTCAAACGTGAAAATATTCAAACTACAAGGTACAGTCACTTTTTTTGTTATAAAAATGGGGATCTGCCACTAAATGTATGTTCAATTAGGGTTCTGTTGCCAAAAAATGTTGTTAACCGCTGCTGCAGACAAATATAGGGTTTACCAGTTTAGCATAGCACCAACATACAGTATTAACCCACAATCCAAAACATCCGGTAGCTGTCCATGCCACCAATGACACATGACGCCAATAATTTTAATTCTTGTTTTTATGAGCTATGTTATAAGAGACCTCCCAAACAGCAGCAGCTCCTCTGTACTTAGAAGGTGGGAGCTTGTCTAACAGTCAGACTGGGCACAAGGCAACCTCCTGGTCTTGATTTAAGAAAATACTCAGTAATTTCTTTAGATTCCTTCTATCCTCTTCTTGGCTCTGTTAACCAGAGGTGATGTTTAACTGCATAAATTCTTTGCTTTACAATTCCTTTTAAAAAAAATATTTTATTTGCTATTTATTTTGGCTTTCTCAGGTTTATGTTGTTAAAATGTTATATTATTCTGCACTTTTCTCAATATTTTCAATGCTCTGATATCCTCTGTTTGAATTTACCCCTACCATGTTCCTACCGAGCATGGTGGTGTAACTGATAGCGTTCTGGCCTCGCACTCGGGAGGACGGCGGTTCAAATCCCCGTGCGGGCATCCTGATTTTGGTTTTCCATGGTTTCCCCAAATCACTCCAGGTGAATGCCGGGATGCTTCCTTCAAAAAGGCAATGGCAGAATTCCTTCCCATTCCTTGCCCCCCATCCTTTCCCGTCTCTAAAGACCACGTTGTTAGAGAGACGTAAAGCAGTTTAAAAAAAAAAAAAAAAAACATGTTCCTGAGTAACAGCCATTCTGTGAGGAACTCTCCTATAACACCAAAACTTAATAATGTTCTCTTATTGACAAAGGGCTAAGACTACCATTTATGCTCTTGTCGTGTGTGTGTGTGTGTGTGTGTGTGTTTGTGTGTGTGTGTGTGTGTGTGTGTGTTCATGCCACACAACCATCATCTAAGGTAAGTGGTGGTTCATTTCTCTATCCTAATTTGTAATTCCTTTTCACTATTTAGCACTTATTGTTTCATGGTTACAATTAGCAGAAAAATGCTTTGAGGCAATGATATTAAGGAAGGGTAGGGAAATAAGACTCTTCACTTACATAGATGATGGCAGCCTGAAAAGACAGACAAAAACAAGTGACACAATATTTTGATGTTTAACCATATTCTTGCAAGAAGTGAGACACCAGGCAGAGTTAGATGTGCACACAATGGTGTTTGCTTGGTGTATGAAGGTGGCATGGCACTGGATAGGATTTTGTGGAGAATGGTCGCATCCTGGTTGGAAAAAAAAATAAAAAAAGGTGGGAAATACCTAAAAGTACACTCTCCCCTTGACCCTAAGGGCCCCTCAAAAGGCCTCTGTCCCAATTCCTCGAATCCCCACCCAATACCATAAACTGGTACCCCAAGGTGACATATAGTTGCATCATATGGATTGCCCACTTAATGGTTTTCAGCTTTTCTGGATCAGCACCTCCACCTTTTTATTACAGAACCTTCCTTCATTCATAAAAGATACCCAACCATTCCTCAAATATCTTTCCACAGGCCATACTCTTCTACCACCAGACTCCTTCCTTATCTTCAGAGATGTCTCTTCCCTGTACACCAAATCCCCAGTGCTATGGAACACTTTTCCCATCATTGAACATTCCATATGCACCATGACACACCAAATATATCAACTCACCTTTCTCCACTGTATCAGTTCATATATAGGTCTCATCACTAACCCACTTTCAAAATGAATGGCCACAGGCATAGATTTTATACCTACAACTTATGCCATCCAGTTGTACCCCATTAGGGTACCCACAGTTTTAACAACTTAAACAACTGTTTTACAGTGAGGTTACCTGAAACAATAACCCCCTCTAAAGTCCCCAAATGGTAACTATCTTACCAGCATAATTGTTACGATTGCAATAAACCATTTAATACGTTATGGTCTTTCGAATAAATGAAAATTGATGATCAAAGAAATTTTTAGAATGGGTTCCAACAGAGATAAGAAATACAAGATTCCCAAAAAGAACATGGCAGATGGCTGAAAGGAACTTACAAAGCTGGAAAAACTGACTTTAATGGCAACTAGGATGTGAGAAACAAGTTATTGCTGTAAAATTGAAAAAATAAATAAATAAAGTTTCCATTATTAAATAATTATGCAATTCTGTTATTAAAAATATATTTATAGTGCCACAGATTTCTTTTGTCATCCCTTGTTTAAAAAGTCTTATCCTGCAGTTTTTTTACAACTGACAAGGAGAAGCATTCTTTGTGTAAATTGCTGTCAGAGAGCGATCAATGTGGGCCTTTGCTAATGAGAAACTGAGGGTTGAAAAACTGAAATTTTTAATAGATGATGTGTACGTATTGGGAAGTCATACATATGCAGCTAAAAGATGTCTGATTTAATGGATTTATCAGTATATGAGGGGTAATGGGTTCAGTCTCCATGAGGCAAAAATATTTTTATTTTCCAAGTACATTTCATTTCAATACTTTTTATAACATTGCAGATTCATTTTTATAAAAATTCGCTGAAATAATAGTTTATTTTTCTATGAAGCATTAATTAGTTTTTTTGATGGGCAGGCACTATACAGACATTTCAGACATAAATTGCTTCCACACCAGGAACATTTGAAGAAAGATATTCTTCCAAAAACCACAAATTCTTATTATTATTTGTGTGAGAAAGTAATTTCCTTTACATTTGTAAATGATCTCCATTAAATTGGAACCACATCAAACATACGTTATTATCATATAAGTAAATACTGGTGCATGCTAAATGTGGTAAAAAGATGAATCTATTACAACAGCAGCTTAATATGTAGATATTTCTTACTTATCTAACAATTTTCAAAATTCTTTTAATGGAAATTCTGACATGCAATGCAAATTCACCTTAATATCAGCTTATAGTAAAAATAAATTGGCTATTAGACTAAATTCTGTTATTCACAATATTTTTTTTATGTTATTTTTTACTTCTTTGATAGTGAAGTATGTTTGGTATGTTTCCAATGTAATGGAGGGGGCAAAAACAAATATCTGTGAAATATGCTTCTTCTCCTCAGTTATAAGTAAAATTTGTGACATATGGAAGGATGTCTTTCCTCAAATGTTCCTGTTGTGGAAGCAATTTATTTTTTAAATGTTTTTATGGTGGCTATCATCAAAAAATGAAAAATAACAATTGTTAATCGTTCAAATAAAAACAAACCATTATTTCAGTGGTTTTTTTTTTTTTTTTTGTAAATTTATCCATAATACTATCAAAAGCAAATGGTAGAGAAAAGATATCACAGAAAATAAAATTATCACAAAAAAACAAACAAAATGCACAATATTTCGACATGAGCCTTAATCATGTGAGAGGCGAGACATATGACGGGGAAAGATGTGGTCACATCCCAATCCACCATATGAATGAAACACAGGCGGAAAATGCGCGGTGGTGGTAGAATTGCCCAATTGCAACCACCGCGTGTTTTCCGCCTGTGTTTCATTCATATGGTGGATTGGGATGTGACCACATCTTTCCCCCTGTCATATGTCTCGCCTCTCACATGATTAAGGCTCATGTCGAAATATTGTGCGTTTTGTTTGTCTGTTTTTTTTTTTTTTTTTTTTTTTTTTTTTTTTTTTTTTTTTTTTTTTTTTGCATTTTTATGTGTTCGTGTTCTGCCTTCATCTGTGGTAAGTGACGGGTATCTATTTTTCCCCCCCCCTATCCTATAATACTTTCAGTGCCTCACGGCAGTTTCTTTGTTTCCGTTATCCAAAATAAAATTATCGTCGTGCAGGGTTCGTACCCATGACCTTTCGTATACACACATATCCATAAAACCATGCGGCTCTTTGGACACATTAATATCTATGGCTTCTCTGCAGGTATAAAACAATTACTTAAAATTTCACAGTTTGTAATACTCTGTTCCTCACAAATTAATGGCAGATGGGTGAACATATTAGGGTAAATACCTAAAGTGTTATAAATCCATACTGATCGTTCTCCACACCGAACACCTCTTCTCATGAGCAATATATAAGTCATTTATCATAAATTGATGTTATCATGCTTCAGACCAATTTTAAGGATAAAATTTGACACATCTGTTTATATTATGTACCACATTAGTGATCCATTATGTTCTTATTTTATCTCAGAAACATTGTTTTCTTTCTTTTTTTCTGGCCAAGCATGTAATAAATGTGAATATATCTGTATTTAGTGTTCAGGACTAGTCTGCTATTCAACTGTGCCATTTTATAATTCATATGAAACATGATGAGAATGGAATAACAACTCTGAGTCTTTGTAAAAAGAAAAATTAAATGGCTGTTATTTAAACTTGACCTTTAATACAAATGTACTGTTTATTTAATATTATGTTATCATTTTCAGATGGCCAGAAAGCTCAGAAAAGATATTTTTCTATTTATCTGTTCATGTCACTGTGTATGCTTTTGTCTTATCTTATCATTATAGAAATGGACTAAATCAGTATTACTCAATAGTATATCTCCTGTAAAATTCACGTGGTGAGAAATTGAAGTGGAAATAATTTTAGAAATTGCTTTTGAATAGTAGATTTAGATATTTTTTATGTTTATTATTCTTATTATTATGATCATTTACATTAAAGTTTGTGCTAATAATATAATGATATATTTGGTATTCAAGACGTATTTATATCTGTTGCACATATTTGTTCATGTTTTCCCAGCCTCTCATTGTATACTTATAATTAAGTTATTTTCCACTCTGTCTTTTCAGACTGCAGAAAACATGAAATATATAAATGCCTTATATATTACTTCACAGATAAAACCACACAACCTCTATTAAAATATTATTCTTTTTCCCCCATGTTTTTACTGTCTTAAGTCTTTTACAATCCATTTTAGCTTGCAAAACATGAACAGTATAAGAACCAGTAACAATTTTATAGAAATTATCATTTAATAATTTTGGCAGTGCTGTAAATAGAATTTACAGTAAAGAAAAATTGAATTATATAAATTAAAAATAAAAATAACATGAGCTGTAATATGTGCTTTCTTCTAAATTTTGCAGGGACCTGAGACTGAACACACAAATATGAAATGGAGCCGTCCACCACCCCCAAAGTTAGATCCTAAAGTGGATACTATAGAATTTCAGCAAATTGATCTAGATCATTATACAGGTAATAAAATAAAATTTTTATTAGATGGTTGAACATACAAAAAAGAAACAAAGATCCAAATTATCAAGGGATATTGAGTTACAAGCCACAGGATGATTCAAGTGAGTGACAGATGGTGGAAAAAGTTGTTTTTTCATCAAGTACCAAACATAGATTTGGATAAAAGCTACCACTTACCATATTTGGTGACAGAGAGAAAAAAGTTGAAGGAAGAGTAAACTTTAAATTTTAGGATTTAAATTACTGAGCATCTGAGGAGGAAGCTAGAAAATGTTATATTTTTTAGAATCTTACAATGAGTAGTGGTAAAAAATGTTTCCTGCTTTTTTATTCAACATCAATAAAATTGTGTTTTAAAATTTATTCATTATGTATGTTTATTATTCCAGGGAAACCTATTGCTGGGATGCCAGGATCACAGTTAGGACCTGTTCCAGTTATGAGGATGTACGGTATTACTATGGAAAGGAATTCTGTATGTTGTCATGTACATGGATTTTCACCCTACTTCTTTGTATCTGCACCACAAGGTTTCAACGATACCCACTGTTTGCCATTTAGGGTAAGACAAATAGAAGCAATAAATTTATAGAAATTTAATTTAATTTAATTGCAATGGAGCACAGGCTCCGGTGGCAATTTCCCTACACACCCATCTTCCCCCCTATCGTGCACCTACCTACATTTGCCCTCTACAAATTTTATCTTTAAATGAAATGGTATGTTGCCCCTCAGTGATGTTTAAAAAGCAAAAAAAAAAAATAAATATAACTAGCAGAGTACCCAGTATTGCCTGGTCTAATTGGGATTGATCTACCCTTACACTGCTTTTTTTATATTTCCAATGTGAGTTATGTGTACCAGGTTTCATTAATCTGGCACCAGCCATTTCCAGAAGTAAAGTAAACATTAATATACCTGACCAATTCCCATTTTACGTTCTGGTCAAGGCTGCATTCCAACCTAATCACTGCATCTGTTAAAGTTGCTTCTCAATAAATGAAACGTTCCATCCAAGCATTAATACATACCACATACATAAATCTGTATCTGGCATCATGCAGAAAATACAGGTTTTTAATGGGTTTTCATATCGTGAAAGTTTTGGGCCCAAGTTAAAATCTGACGTACATGTTGAGACATTAAGACACGATTTATTTAATGAATATTGTGGCATTACTTAAAAACAGCTGAATTGATTTTGATGGGTTTTAAAACTGGGTTTCTATAAACAATATTGGAAATTCACAGTGTTGGGGGTGAAGAGGGAAAGGGATTGAACTTTTGTAAACCAAATAAGACAGTATTTTTCGTTTGATTTAAAGTATATGTGTGCAATGTTCTATTAATATTGAATAAAAACTGTGGGTATGAAAGGAGAAGAGCAGTTTGGTTTTTGTAAAACTAATTTGGACAGTATTTTTCTCTTTGTTTTAAAGTATACTAGTGCAAAGTTCCATCAAAATCGGATAAAGACTGTAGCTTTGCATGAAGGACATTTACAAAAATTAAAGGGGTTGAGGGATTTGGTTTTGTAATCAGAATACAGATAATGTGTTTCTCTTTCTTTTAAAGTATGTGTGTGCAGTGTTCCATCAAAATCTGGTTCGAAATGTGTGTTTCTATAAAGAATTAGAAGAGGGGGTTAAATGGGGGAGAGGTTGGGCTTTTGCAAACCAAATCTTGACAGAAATTTTTCTGATTGTTTTAAAGTTTCTGTATGAAAAGTTCCTTCAAAATTGGTAAGAAACTGTAGCTTTGTATAAAGAACACGACAAAAATTAAGGGGGTGGAAAGGAAGGGAGGTATTGTGTTTTTACAAAACTAATGTGGACGATATCTTTCTCTTTGTTTTAAAGTGTGTGTGTGTGTGTGTGTGTGCAAAGCTAGATCGGAATTGGATAAAAAATGTGGATATGTGTAAAAAATTAAGGGGCTTTTTTTTTATCAGAAACCATGAAAAAATACATATATGTGCCAACTTTCATGGTGATCAGTCAAATGGTGTTGACTGTAGCTTTGTATAAAGAACACAGACAAAATTTAAGGGGGTGAGAAGGTGGAGAGGGTTTCTGTAAATCAAATTTAGACAGTATTTTTTCTTTGTTTTAAAGAATATGTGTCTGGCCTCGCATTCGGGAGAACGGCGGTTCGAATCCCCGTCCGAGCATCCAGAGTTTGGTTTTCAATGGTTTCCCAAATCACTCCAGGCAAATGCCAGGATGCTTCCTTCAAAAGGCCATGGCTGAATTCCTTCCCATTCCTTGCCTCCCATCCTTTCCGGTCTCTAAAGACCTCGCTGTTAAGAGACGTTAAGCAGTTAAAAAAAAAAGTATTTGTGTACAAAGTTCCATCGAAATTGGATAAAAAAATGTGGGTTTATATAAAAAATTAATGGATCTAAAAGAGGGAGAGGATGTGGTTTTTGGATTTTTTGGAATATCTATGCAAAATAGAAAAAATGAGGCATGTCAAAAAAAATATTTTTTCTTTCATATAATTTCATTTCTGTATCCATCAATCGTTTAGGTCTTTAACCTATGCTGTCAAATAATATATGAAACCTATTTCTGAATCTACCAACATAATATGAAAATATAAAATCTAATACTGTTTATGTTTAATGCAATGCTATGAATGTTGTTCATGATTATTCAAAGAAAAACAAACTTTACATACAGTGTTAATAATCACAACATTTTGTAACATAACAAGCGTCTGCGCCATGTAATATCTGTAGCAGATGCCATCTTTTAATAATATATCATCTTTGAGTAGCAGTCAGTCTGTCTTTGACCTCCGTCAGAGAAGGTCGCACGGAGTAACATTTTCGGTCTAACAGTTGAAAGTGTGGCGGACTCGGAAAAGTGTATTATGTAGACGTGTAACAAGGAGAACTTATGATTTGAAATGGAATATTTTTTTTTTTTTAAGTAACTACATGGTGTTAAAAGAACATTAATGAGTGTGGAGGATTTTGTTGGCATTTGAAACTCTTGTATCCCACGAACTTGTGACCTTCGGAGAAGTTCGATTCCTTATCTTAATTATTAATTTGGTGGTGGTATTTTCCGTCGGGTTGTAGTAGCAAATTTAATGACTAGAATAAAGTTTTGTGTGCAGAAGTTGCACATAAACTGTGGAACTATTTTCATTTCATTAACCCGGCGATAGAATAATACCGGGACCTGGCGACCGTGGCAAAAGAATCTTTTATTTAATTAATGAGCATGTATGTGTTCTATAAGTGACTGAGTAATTTAAAATCAGAATTCAACAGCTAGCCGTCATAGAGAC
Source organism: Vandiemenella viatica (assembly GCA_031002005.1). Classification (NCBI taxonomy): domain Eukaryota; kingdom Metazoa; phylum Arthropoda; class Insecta; order Orthoptera; family Morabidae; genus Vandiemenella; species Vandiemenella viatica. Next base: position 210,520,740 of record JARYHS010008074.1, on the reverse strand, counting down.
AGTAAGCTTGTATTATTTGAGATGGATGGCAAATTGCTTTGCTATCTGTTGTTTGTAACATTGGCTTAACTAGGCTAAGGTAGCTGAAAATTCAGTGAAGTTCAAAATCAGAGTCAGCAAAACCAGAATTATTTTCTTACTAGCATTTACCCACTGCTTTGCATCTGCAGTCCCTGGTATGTACAGAAATGCTTTACCCTTTTTATTCTAGTACCAAATATTAACATGGAGAAGCAAAAAATGTAAATTTCATACAAAAACTGTCCCTTCTTTTAGTTATTACCTTAAAAGCGATTTTCATACTGTCCGGAAGGTTGTTTTGAATTATATTTTAACACAATATAATATACTAAATATAAGAAACTACAGCTACGTGTAAAATTATTAATAAACGGTACTGAGAAGCAGTTGTCCCTTTGTTCAGAAATTTAATGCAAACTTTCCTGAGGATATACCATTTGAGAAAAAGTGAATTAAAGCAAAGAAGAAATGTTCCTTGGACATAATGCCTCACAAAATTACCATATGCAATAGTATCAGCAGTCAGCAGCCATTTCTATGCACATCTACGATGCCAACCATAGCATATGCGGCAACAATGTTTTTCTCACTGTTGAGGATTAATATAGTCTTCTCACATAACTAGCCAAGTGAACAAATGTAAAATTGCGGGAAATTTTTCATGAAACCGTATGAATATATTCCTGTGTCATTATAATGAATATAATGCATTGGCCAAGTTTTCATGAATTCAATAGCAATACATGTACTTCAGAACAAAGATAGCTAAGAGCATTTTACATTCTGGTCCAGGCTGCATTCCAACCTAACCACCAGAAAGTCCACACACAAAAATTAGGCATGCTAAAGTTTTCAGTGATAACTTAATTCCTTGTTTGTTATGGTTAAACATATTCATGATTTTTCATTCTGCTCTAGGCCACATGTCAACCTAAAAAGCTCTGTTTTTCAAATGTGAACACTTAAAAACAGTACCCAAAATACCCTGTATGAACCATCATTCATCTTAGGAAGCTAGGCTATTTTATTTCATTGGAGACTGCGTTTGGGAGGACACGGGGTCAAATTCCCATCTGGCTATCTAAATTTCGATTCTCAATGGTCTATCAAAGTACCTCTGAGATACTTCCCATTGCGCAAAGAAATGGCAGCGAAGCTGCCTCGCGCGCGCTGGCTGGGTGCGGGGCGGGGTGGTGACTATAGCAAGCTATCAGTGTAATTTTTCCGTTTCCTGTTTCTGTTGTGGTTAGATATTAAGTTATATATATAAGTGATAATTGTAAATACTTCCATTTTTACGGTGGTATGCCTGCAATAAAGACATGGACGACCAAGTCAGGTCAACGAAAATCCATATCTTGGAAACAAATAACTATTATTAATAAAAAAAACGAAAGGCAGCTAAGAAAGCAAGTTTGGACGAACAACGTAATCAGAATCAATTACATGATCTTGAAGACGAAGATTGGGATGAAATTTTAGCTGAATTTGATAAACATCAAAAACCTTCGCATACAAGAGAAGGTACTTCGATATATGATAATCCTCAACCTTCAACTTCTGGAATAAATCTTCGTTCGGGAAAAAAACTTCAACCTGTGCAAACCATGCAAGAGGATCCTTCAGACACTACAATCGAAGGTGAAGAAGCTGTTGGAAATCGTGAGAAGAGATCCTTGGCATATGGTGCCGGAGCTGGAAGCCATGGTTCTGGTGGTGGTGGTGCAACAGGTGGAGGCAGTGACTTTATGATGTGGAAAAGTGTTACAAAAGTAAGAGCTAATAAAATAGTATTTCGTAATACTCATTTAGTAATGACTTGGGGATATGGACATAAATGGTTTAATGTTCAAAGTTCTACTGCTACTGCACCAGGTACAAAAAGGTATGTTACTTCAGCTGGACAATTTGCCACTAATCATTTAAGTCAATTTTTATCACCTGCACAATATCAATCATTACCATAGTTTGTTTTGTTGGAAAACTTAAAATATGGTTACAAGTTGTTGGTTTAGAAGCTTCTTTTAGTACTTTAAATACTTTATCAGGATCAGCTAGTGTAACTCATGTTCCATTTTTAATATATAACAAAGGTGGTAATCTTGCTTTAGCTCATGAAACTGTACAAATAAGTAGTGACACTGCTAATCCAATTCAAACAACTGGTGTTACTAAACGAGCTGATCCCGGAAAAATGTTATGGGGAACAGCAAATTGTACAGAATATCCGACTTCAACAACTTTACCAAGAAATTGGCCTAATTATGATTCTTGGAATTTACCAAATAATACTGTGGGTGCAGGTGGTAATATTTGGGCAACTGGTTCAGCTTACGGTATTCCATTTTTAAGTAGTGTATATTTCCAAGGAATTGCTAGTCGTGCTGTAGATAATGGTGAAATATTTGAATATGAATATATTCCAAAAATTTCTCCTATTAAAACTGTTAGTAGAGCTCGTGGTTTTGCAGTGAAAAAAGATCAATGGCACACAGGTAATGTTCCCAGAGTGTGCAGAATGTATACTGTTGATGATGCTAATGGTAAAATGTCTGTTGAAAATGTTCATCTTGGACCTTTAAGTATTTATGATCAATATTTTGAATATGATCAAGCAATTGAAAAGAGTAATGTTTTAAGTAAAATAAATGAAGGACATAAAGTAGGTATTGTTCCTTCTTTTAGTTTGGGAATTAATCCTGTTCCAAATAATGCTCCAGGGAATGAAAATTCTTATGTAAATGCAAAATTAATTATACAAATGACAACTGAAATTGAAATAGATACTTGTTTTGATACATATAGTAATCATATACAATTTCTTGGTCATGATGATGAATTGTTAATGTCTTATGAATGTCCAGATTTTAATACTGCTGTATATTTGGATGGAATAGCTGTTGATTCTGGAGCATGTTTTGCTAGTTCTACAACTGCTTCTACAAAACCACCCGCTAAAGTAGTTGATCAAACGCAACAAGCAGGACCAAGTAATGCAGGAGCAGTTGACGAACAACTTAATGCTCAAGAATTATTATAAAGAAAACTTAGAGAACAACAAGAAGCAAGGAAAAGGAAATTGGAATCAGAAAAAAAAACAAGTAAACAACCAAAAACATCATAAATGTATTTATTCAAACTGTAATAAATTGTATTCTTTGAACAAATAAAACAAACATAAAGAATTTAATTGTTTTTCTATAATCATATCCCAATAATTCCATGTATATTTTTCTATTCTAACATCCCATACAGGTCCTTTAAACATTTCAGTATTACAACATACAATAACAGGAGTTTTATAAATAGTAAAATCTTCTTTATGTTTTACTTGAATATTAGTTGGATCACCACTAAGAATTGTTTTTAATTGTTCTAAACTTCCTGGATCAAAATTTGGATCATCCATAACAATTAATCTTTTATTTGCACATTCTTGTAAACCAAATGTAGTTGTTTTATTGTTTTTATTACACCAACCAGTATTAACCATTGCACTTGCAACCATACGTACAAAAGTACTTTTAAAACTATTAGGATCACCAATTAATTGAATACAATTTTTTTTACCATTGTTTCTATTTAATACATTATAAAGAGTAATAATAAAATCTCGTACACTATCCCAATCACTTCCAAATTGGTGATCAAATAAATCCTTTAAAAATTTTAAAGATACTTCTACTGAATAATAATATATATTAAAATCTACATGAAAAGCTTCAAAATACACTTTATCAGCACTTACAATAAAATAATATAAATCACTGAGATCATATGTTGCAACAATAATTTGTACATGTTCAATTGCATTTAAAAATATCTTATCTGACAAAGTAATTAAACCCAATCTATTTCTCCATTCTCTTATTACTTTTACCTTTGCAATCGGTACAGTAATATGATTTTGTATAAATTCTATGATTGCCGAAAAGGTGTATCTTTTTTGTCCACCTTGTGGCCCGAGTTCTGTAAATGCATTAGGTAATTTTGACTTTCTATTACAAATTCCCGTATCAGTTGAACTAATTTCGTTTGACTGTCTCCTTCTAAATCCAAAAATAGACGAATTTCCCTCTTCTTGGCTTTCCACTACTGGTTCTTGGCTAACATTTGAATTTGTTTCCCATCGAATATTTGTACGATGGTGTAAAATGGTTTGACTGTCTCTTGAAAATATGAGGTAGTAACACCGTTCGAATTTTTTACCAAAATATGAGAGGAGATTTGGTTTGCTCCTAATGTCTCCTCGTTGGTAAATTTTGGTGTAGTTAGGCCTCCCAATTCTATTAATGATTTCATATTTGAAGTTGCATCGACAACATCCGTGATGTCGTCTACAAGCATGCATTGTGTGGAGGTGTTCTGCATTGGTTCCGACTTTTTCGATAAAAAGGAGACAGAAGTCTCCGACTTGTTTTCTTTCAGCAAGTTGTCGTAAATAGTGTGTAAAGCCTTTTCTGTTACCTTTATATTGTGTTTCTGTGAACACAGAATGTGTCCAATCTTTTTGCTCATTGAAAGAATTACAGTATTCAGCGAGTTCGTTTCCAAGTCTAAGGGTGTTGCCTGCTCTAATATTTCCTGGAATATCTTCATTAGTAAATTCCTTGGCCCTTTTTTTGAAATTTGTTATAGACCCAATTAATGTATTTATACATTTTTTTTGATCACTAAACAAACCCACAATATTACAGAGAATACATATAAAATCATATAAATTACCAATAACCTGAGGTACAGAGTCAGTTTCTTGTGTAGTGAGCTTTTTTTTTGTTTGTTTGTTCAGAACTTTTCGATGAACAATTAAGTTTTCTTTAATGTTCTGTCCCTTTTCGTCATCAGATGAAATGTCCACAGGTTCACAATTTTCAGGTTTTTCTACTTGTATCTCTTGAGCTGGTGGTATTTCTGTATCAGAACAATCTGAACTGGAAACATCTGGTGAAGGCATAATTTTAAAAAATTTGTACACTTCTTCCTTTGTTGGTTTATGATAAATAATTTCTTTAACAATCTGAAACAATATTACCATTACCAGATTTAAGAACAAATTTAGCAGTGTTCGGTCCGAAAATTCTTTCGGAAAAACATGCTTTCAAACAACAATTACAAAACAAATAATTACTCATTGAATATACTGTACTAAAATAATCATTAAAATTTTTACAATAGATAATTTTCTCATCAAAACTATAATGACCAAAATGAGGTAATTCTGTTACAAAATCAAATTGACGCCTATAACCAGCATTTTCAGGAAGAAAACTTTCTTCCATATTTTTAAGCGCAATGTCGTCATGAATATTAATTACATATAAATGAAAACACTGAACACAATATACACCTTTTAACAGCTCTCAATTATTCAGTTGATGAACCAACATTTCTTTTTTTGAGAGTATGTGAAACATTTAAACCTATAACTTTATAACACACATTTAAAATTTGAATTTGCCATTTTATTTTTGGTGAATGTTTTTCATAAGCTAACCATTTAAACTCATTAATAGGCTTTAATCTCATGAAACGCATAAAATGATCAAATCGTCTGTATGCATGTTTTGACCAATCAAAAAAAGACATGAATTGTTCGTTTACTGGCAATAAATTCTTTGAAATACAGAGATTGACATCTCTTAAATGTGTATACAAAATTAAATCATCATAATACAATGGTTTGATATCAAAAGGACCAAAGCCTCTTGTACAATCAGATGTTAAAATTCTTTCATGAGTATCATCTAAATTCACACCCCTCGTACCAGGCTGTATTACAGGCGCAAGATGAGCTTCAATATCATCTAGATGTTCATTAGACAGTAGATTGAAATCAATATTATTTGAATCAACAGAACGTGTATCACTATTATTTTCTTCATCTTCAGAAGACCAAATATCAAATGTCGAACATTTACACTTGCACTATTATTTGATGTAGAAGGTAAATCTATGTTATCCATACCTATTGTACCTTTCAATAGTGCTGTAGAATGTCTTCCAGTATTTGTTCCAGGTATTCCAAATATTCCGGCCAGTTCAATGCTTCCAAAAACATAAAATAATTAAACTGAACACCATCAGGATCTGTCAACCATACAATATTATGACCTGTTACATCCATAAATGACTGGTCGCTGAGTGAATAACTGATGCCATTTTATATGCATTTTAATCTCAAACACCGACAAAATAATATCTAACCACAACGGAAACGGAAAAATTACACTGATAGCTTGCTATAGTCACCACCCCGCCCCGCACCCAGCCAGCGCAGTTGCGCGAAGAAATGGCAGCAAAAGGCCATGACCAAATTCTTTCCTGTTCCTTGTCCCCAGTCCTTTTTAACCTCTAATGACCTGGACATTGATGAAGCATAAAGCCATAACCAAAGTAAAAAATAACGTCATTAGTAAATAATTCATGGCTGTAATATGCCATTCTTCTAAAATAGTACTGACTAAAGAATGTTTGTATCAAATTTTGTAACATACAGCAGTATTCTTTTTTGAAAATGTGTATGTTAACGCCATGAAATATATAATAATGAAATAAAATAGCTCAAAATGTTGCATACAATTTATTAAGCATGAACTACTTTTTATTACATATGGCATAGGAATATTTTCATATGGTATTATAAAAACTTGCCAGTGATGTTACATTCGCTGTTGCAGTTGCTATGATTGGTGGTAAAAGATGTGTTTAAATCTAGCTGCAATTGCTATCACATCACTAACTTTCTTGTTCATTATATGTAAGGTACATTTCTTTTTACTTTAATATGCATTTTTTCTTGATAAGTGTGTCCTAAGAAATGTGAATTGCCTACATTCACTGCTGCAGTAGCTATCGTTGGTGGCAAAAATGGTTTAGAACTGGCCACCAACTGAACCGCCAACACTAACACAGATGGTAACTTTCGTGTTGCATTATATTTAAGGTACATTTCTTTTTGCTTTAATATGCTCTGTTTCTGGAAACATATGTCCTCAAAATTCAGAGCAAATGGACAATTAACTTTCATGATCGCCTTTGTAAGCCACTGCCAAATTACTCATATTAATACATAAACTACGAGGGTGAGTCAAATGAAAACCTTAAATTTGTAATAAAAAATTGAAATTTCGCGCCGTTATCCTGTAAGTTGGTAAGCATGCTACAAGCAGCGTGCAGAATGGCCTGTAGGTGGCAGCATAGTGCAGATGCACAAATACCGTCGCAGTATCAGTATAAACATGGCTGCCCCACTTGAGACTTGCACCAGGGAAGAACAGCGTTCTGTTATTCGGTTTTTGAGTAGTGAAGGTGTGAAACCTATTGAAATTCATCGAAGAATGAAACTTCAGTACGGTGATGCATGTTTGTCACAGCAGCAAGTCTATGAATGGAGTAGGAAGTTCGCAAATGGTGTGACTTCAGTGGGAGATGCTCCTCATCCAGGTCAGGCACAACAAGTTGTGACTCCACAGAACATTGCAGCAGTTGAAGCCATAGAGATGGAAAACCGCCGAGCGACACTGAATGACATTGCAGCATGTTTAAAGATTAGTCATGGTTCAGCACACCACATTGTGCATGATGTGCTCCAGTTTCACAAAGTGTCTGCAAGATGGGTGCCACAGCAGCTGACTCCTGAAATGAGAAAATGACGTTTTGATGCTTGTGAAGAACTTCTTCGGCGCTTTGAACGAGAAGGTGATGGCTTCCTTGCAAGAATCGTTACTGGGGACGAAACCTGAGTTCACTTCCACCCACTGGAAACGAAGAGAGCGAGCAAGGAATGGTGCCATTCCTCATCACCAAAACCAAAGAAGTTTCAAACAGAACCATCAGCAGGGAAGGTTGTGCTGACTCTTTTTTGGGACGAAAAAGGTGTCATTTTGGAGCATTACATGCCTAGAGGGACCACTGTCACCAGTACATCATACACAGATCTCCTAAAAAATCATCTTCGGCCTGCAATCAAATCAAAGTGACGTGGATTGCTGTCATCAGGTGTCCTTTTGCAACATGACAATGCAAGACCCCACACACCCGTACTCCAGTTGCAACAATCACAGACCTGCATTTTGAGTGTCTTCCTCATCCACCATACTCAGCAGACCTTGCCCCCAAATGATTTCCATATGTTTGGACCACTCAAAGAAGCAATGGGAGGAAAGAAGTTCCATTCTGATGGAGAGGTATGCCATGCAGTGCATGAGTGGTTGTGCGGACTACCAAAAGAATTTTTTTCTAAAGGAATTTATGCACTTTGTAATCGCTGGTGGACTTGCATTGAGCGTGGGCGAGATTATGTTGAAAAGTGATACAGATTTGTACCACTTCTGCACAATAAATAATATTTAAAAAAATATTTAAGGTTCTCATTTGACTCGCCCTCGTATATACAGATGATTATTGTATATTAGTATTATCCTTATCCATGAAGAAGAATAGAATTATGTCACTATGCATAAACTTTGGTTAGTATCACACCTGTGGTCATAACAAAAAATATAATTTCCGTAACAGCTGACTAAAAAAATCGGATTTTTAAGTGCTGATATCTACATCTACATATATACTCTGCAATTCACAAAATTGTGGGTGGCAGAGGGTGCTCAGCACCAAAGCTAATCTCTTTGCTGTGCATTCCAATCCCTAATGGTACGAGGGAAAAAAGAATTCATATAAGAATCAGTCCGGCACCTTATTTCTCTAATTTTATCTTTCCTGTCCTTCCGACTCAAATAGGTTGGTGGAAGAAGTATTTCACTACACTCAAAAGTGAAAGTGGGAGTACGCATGTTTTCCAATAAGTTCAAACGAAACTTGTGTCGTCTATCTACCAGAGACTCCCAACCTAATCTACTAATCAGTTCTGTGACGCTTTCATAAGGCCTGTAGCAAGCGGTCACGAATCGAGTGGCTCTTCTCTGTACTATCTCTATACTTTCGATCAATCCCTTACGAAACGGGTCCCAAATGGCACAACAATAATCGAAATGTGGACACACAAGAGATTTGTACGCTATCTCCTTTGTTTGTTCATTACAATTTTTCAAAATTCGACCTATGAATCGCAGCCTAGAATTTGCTCTACCTACTAACGAATTAATGTGTAAGTCCCATTTCATGTTCCTTTGTACTGTTACTCCCAAATATTTCATAGAATCATCCATATCAATAACTGAACTGTTTACCTCGTATTTCTGAACAGTCGGATTCTTTTTGTTAGTTATGCTCATTGTCTTGCACTTTTTACAGTTTAGAGTAAGTTGCCACTCAGTGCACCAAGCCAAACCAATATCCAGATCGCGCTGAATTTCTAAGCAATCGACCAAATTTCTTACTTCCCTATAAATAACCGCATCATCAGCAAATAATCTAAAAAGGCTTTTCACTTTGTCTCCGAGATCGTTTATAAAAATTAAGAAAAGAAGTGGTCCTATTACACTTCCTTTAAAAATTAAGAAAAGAAGTGGTCCTATTACACTTCCTTGAGGTACACTCGATGTAACATCTAGATTAGAAGAACTTTCTCCTTCAACGACAACATACTGCGACCGACCAGTTAGAAAATCCTTTATCCATTCACAAAGCTGATCCGATGTACCGTACGCTCGAAGCTTCGCTAAAAGGCGGTTGTGTGGCACAGAGTCAAAGGCTTTCTGGAAATCTAAAAAAATTGCATCTACTTGTGAACCTGCATCGATAACTTTCATTACGTCGTGTGTAAATAGGGCCAGCTGTGTTTCACATGATCTTTTCTTCTGAAATCCGTGTTGATTTGTTGTAAGCAAATTATTATCATCTAGAAAATGCATAATGTTTGAGCATATAATATGCTTCATAACTCTACTACAAACAGATATTATAGATATGGGACGATAGTTCCCAAGATCACTTCGATCACCTTTTTTAAAAATCGGAGTTACTTGCGCGATTTTCCAGTCTGAAGGTACTTTTCGCTCTTCTAATGATTTACTGAATATATCAGACAGAAATGGCCCGATACTCTGAAAATACTCTTACTGGTATTCCATCCGGGCCTGGTGCTTTCCCCCACTTCAGGAGCTCTAATTGTTTAAAGATACCTGCAGTATCTATTCGTAATGATTCCATCACCGATTCGCAACGGCGTGGGAAAATGTGAATACTATCCTTATGTTCATTTGTAAATGAATTTTTGAATACAGTATTTAGTACGTTAGCTTTATCGCGGCTTTCATTAACCTCGGAACCTTCACGAATTAGTACTGGAATATTGCTGTTGGTACAATTAACTTTTTGTACATACGACCAAAATTTCTTTGGGTTTTCTGTGAGACTCTTAGAGAGAGAGTTGGAGTGAAAATCGTTAAAGGCCTTGCGCATTACATTCTTAATACGTCCTCTTAAATCAGCTAAGGTTTCTAAATTGTTGCGACACCCCTTCCTTCTTGAGCGTGCGTGTATTTTCCTTTGTTTTTTGAGTAATCTTTTGACTTCGCATGTGTACCACGGTGGATCATTCTCCCCCTTTATTGTCCGCTTTGGTATATGTATTTCCATGCGTTCCCTCACTATATGTATAAAATGATGCCACATTTAACGATGTCACTATTTAACCAAGTCAAAAAATAAAACAGCAAAATGCTATAAGGTTTTAATATTAAGCACAAAGATGTTTACAGTAAATAAAAAATGTGATTTACTTATGCTTATGTTAGTATGTCATCATTTCCCTCGCTTATGACTTCATGATGTAGTGGTTTGATTAACTTATTCAATTTATTTTAATTTACTAAATTTCAGGAAAGCAAATAAATAAACAAATTCAAAAAACAATGTAAACAAAATCCAAATAATAGTATCTATGGAAAGATGTTTACAGAAATATTAAATTTTACTTATTGTATGTTTAATTCAATTATTCCACTTATTTTTATTACCACATTTCAGAAAACTGAAGAACTATTTAACCAAGTCAAAAAATAAATCAGAATCCAAAGAGTAGTAGTGATCTTCTGCTAGTATTTCCTGAAATGAGTGCTCATCTCAAATGCTGAATGATCAGTGGCACATCAGTGTTACATCACAAAATTATTGTAACTTCTTGCTCCATTTTTTGTTGCATATGTCATAATCTATTTTTGCAGATTTTAAGCTGGAAGCTCTCAGAATTTGAAAACACCTTCAAAATTGCTGCAATAGTTTTTGTGTGATACCATTTCAAACTCGCAGACACATACGGTTCACTTATAGATAACAGTATAGATTTTCTTTTAAACATTTGAAACTACATCTTTCCTCGGTTTTCCTATTTTTACACTCTTGAAATGACTGTATGAAAGTAAACTTTCACAATTTCTCAGGTGACCTATTCGCTGTAATTAAACCCATACCTTTCTCATTTATGTGGTAAATGTTACAATATTTACAAATTTTCTCCAGAATGCTGTAACAATATAAGGAAGCTGTCCTTTAGATGGTTGCAATTAGTCATTATACACTGACGAGCCAAAGAAACTGGTGCACCTGCCTAATATCATGTAGCAACCCTGCGAGCACGCAGAAGTGCCACAGCATGGTGTGGCATGGACTCGACTAATTTCTGAAGTAGTGCTGGAGGGAATTGACACCATGCACCCTGCAGAGCTGCCCATAAATCTGTAAGAGTACAAGGGGATGGAGATCTCTTCTGAACGGCATGTTGCAAGGCATCCCAGATATGCTCAATAATGTTCATGTCTGGGGAGTTTGGTGGCCAATGGAGGTGTTTAAATTCGGAAGTGTGTTCCTGGAACCACTTTGTGGGAATTCTGGACATGTGGGGTATCACAATGGACATGAATGGATACAGGTGATCAGCCAGGATGTGTACGTACGTGTCACCTGTCAGAGTCGTATCTATATGTATCAGGGATCCCATTTCATTCCAACTGCACACACCATTACTGAGCCTCCACCATCTTGAACAGTCCCCTGCTGACATGCAGGGTCCATGAATTCATGAGGTTGTCTCCATATGCGTACATATCCATCCGCTCGATACAATTGGAAATGAGACTCATCAGACCAGGGAACATGTTTCCAATCATTAAAAGTCCAATGTTTGTGTTGACGGGCCCAGGCGAGATGTAAAGCTTTGTGCCACGCACTCAAGTGTTGAATGGTTTACACGCTGACACTTGTTGATGGCCCAGCACTAAAATCTATGGCAATTTGCAGATGGGTTGCACTTCTGTCATGTTGAACGATTCTCATCAGTCACTGATGGTCCTGATCTTGCAGGATCCTTTTCCAGCCGCAGCAGTATCGGAGATTGATGTTTTACCGGATTCCCGATATTCACGGTGCACTCGTGAAATGGTTGTACCGGAAAATCCCCACCTCATCACTACCTCAGAGATGCTGTGTCCCATCTCTCATGTGCCGACTATAACAACAGGTTCAAACTCACTTAAATCATGATAACCTGCCACTGTAGCAGCAGTAACCGATCTAACACCTTCGTCAGATGCCTGGTGTCTTATATAGGCGTTGCCGACTGCAGTGCCGTACTCTGAGTGTTTACATATCTCTGTTTGCATACGCATGCATATAATGGTTTCTTTGTCTCTTCAGTGTATGTAATGCAGCAAAAAATTTACAATTCATGGCTAACTATTTACTACCAATGTATGGTTTTTGCAGGATGCACTCAACAAAGCTGTACTGGCAGATTTGCGTTCTAATCGTGAAGATATACAGATTGCTGTTCTTGCTGTTGAAACAGTTAAGAGCCTAACATTGTTTGGCTATCATGGGAACAGTCAACAGACTTACATCAAAATAACAGTTGCTCTTCCTCGTCTGATTGCGCCATCTAAGAGATTATTGGAGAGAGAAGCAATCTTTCCAGCTCTTGGACCTCATCAGTATCAAGCATATGAATCCAACATAGACTTTGATATAAGGTTATTACTAAGCTAAAATTCATTATTTAAGAGGTCTTAGTTTTATATGAATTATAAATTTTTTTAGTGCTCTAATTAACAAATAATAGTGGCAGACGCAATTTATAAACCAGCTAAATAGAATGGTTAAAAGTTTGATCTATTACGAGATGTTTTCTCTTTTTTGATGCTGCACGTTTGGTATTCTGCAATTTTCCATTCTAATCAGTAGTGCTTACAGTGACATGATATGGTATGAGATCATGAGACAACTTCACCATCATACCAAGAAGTACCTCTAAGATGCTTTTAATTATGTTTCTGAATGTCATTTCCCAAAAAGAAGTTGTGATGATAATGCTGACTGCTCCTTAAGAGTGATTGTGAAAAGTTACTATTTCTTATATACCATTAGTGCCTTGGATTGAGTAAAGCACTTGATAGAATAGTAAAGTTTGACATGCTCAGTATCCTATAAAGTTTTGAGTGTGGATTCAATTCTTTTAACCTTTTGTAGCCTGATCCCACCGGGGCAAAAAGCTGTGTATTCAGCAGGCACCTAGTGCAATGATTTTTATTTTAAATTTAATACCATATTATCATGCATCATTATCTTTTATTTGCAACAACAGTTGGGGATTCTGACTCTTTGTATTGCAATCTTTGTTTTATGAAGGACTAATTGTAATAGTAAGTAGGAACACAAACAAGTGAATGATTTTCACCAGGGTTTCTTTAAGTGTTATCTTTTTTATCATTGCTAGTAGTAACATATCAGCAATATGCAACTTCTTATTTATGGACAAATTTGTGCCAGCTCTTCATCTAACTAGAATAAAGGGAATTTTCCTTTAAAACATTTCGAGATGGCAGCTCGTTTTTGTTGTTGTTCGGGGAGTGACACAAATTTTACAATAGAAAATAGAAATTGTTGCTAATAGTTTTTGTAGGATCTTGTATAGATTGAAGTATTGTGAGATATGTTTTAAGTTCAAGAAGAGTTTATTTAGGAATTTATCCAACAGTTTCACATTCGGAATTTGATCATAAACAATAGTAAAATGATGTAAACGTATTTTGAGGTCGAAACATTTTGAAAGGATAAATAGTTCCATTTCTACAGTTAAAGTATAAATTGATTTAAGGCATTTCATAATAAAGAAATATAATTGAAAAGAGTAAAGTTTCATTTAGCTTGTCCAACAAAGGGGATAGTGATTGTTATCACTAACAAAGCATCAATTTTTAAAATTTTAGCAGAGATTGAGAAAAGCGATTGATATTTGGTTTCATAACACAGAAGAAATTAGAAAGTACTGGTTTTGGATAATAAAGATACATGTTTTGGAGGGAAGGCATAAATTGATAATATTTTCAAAATTAAGAACAGTCCAGCACAGAGATACCTTACAATATTTTGGTAAAGACAAGCCGAACAGAATTTTAACATAATTTCACTGATTAAGTGAAAGTTTCAGAGTTTAGTTAACATAATTAGACCACATGGAGGATTGTGAACTTTAAATAATTATTACTTGGAAAGAATGGCATATTTCGTGATTTTCATAATAATGAAATAGTTTTAGAATTATCAGAACTATGTAATACAAAATGTTATAGAATGGAATATTTTTAAATCCTGAGGTGTATGAAAAATTAAAGTATCAGCCATAATGTGAAAGTGCCATGTTATCAAAGTGTCTACAAAACAACGGAAAAGTCACACATATCAGCAAAAGTATAAAGAGGAGTGATAAATGGCAGGGCCTTCCATCTGTGTGTCTTTGTCAGTCAAAAGAATTGTCATCACGCAGTAGGCATCCTCGCCAGCATTTTGTTGTTCCACCAATCACTTTATTTTTTGCATCTCACATATTTCCTGAAATGGGCAAAGAAAACTGCTGCAACAAAGGAGCAAGCCATCATCTACCCTGCCCACCTGGCTGCCTTTCAGGGAATGAAGGTGAATTTCAAGTGGCTACTTGAGTCCATGTAGTTCAAAGCCTAGAAGATCTTATCGGGAACACCATAACAGCTTAGGACAGTTTGTGGCACGTATGAGTAACATCTAAAACTCTGCCAGATCGTGCTCCAAGATAGGAAAGTCGCTAACTACAGCACCAACGCAAGGACACAAATTTGCCTATAACCCTACAGGCATCTATCTAAGGAGTAGAAGACATGGCTGACTAGTCAGTTGATAGAGGGGTTGCCTTCAGTGACAACCATCAAGAGATACTCATCGAGCAGGGACTTGTACTAACTACTACAGTACTGATCAAGGACAACTGCAACTATGGAACAAGACAGCCTTTACCTTCATGTGTTGGCAAGGTAGCAGTGGGGTACAGCTATATCTTGTTATGCCTCAGTGTACTAATAGCTGTAGAAAACCATCTTCATGAGAACACCATGTACCACATCGATGAGTTCCACTGCAAGCAACAGAAATTGATGGTCCACGGGTTTCCGATGGGCACGGTAGAAGACGTTGTTGCTGCCAAGCAAGGAATTGGGGCCCAGAACAGACGTTAAAATACCACTTTACACATTCAAGAAGCTGAAAAATGCCAGCAATGTCAAGATTCTGATAGGGAAATCCTTCAGAATCGAAAAAAAAAAGAAGCCAACCCCACTGGGATTCATTCAGTGCTCCAACTGCCAGAGATATAGTCGTATGTCCTGGCAATGTACCTACAAGACCAAATGTATGGGATGCGGAGAGGGGCATTGTGTCGCCGGCTGCCCGCACCCAATGCAGTGCTGTAACTGCCTCTCTTCACAGCGTGCTTTGGAGGCTGTCCCAAACAGCTGATGCAACACACCACCAGTCAGGAGAAAAATATGAGGCCTACATCGGGGAGTTGCACGAAACCATCGTGCCCGTCAAACCATATCTCTCGGACGGCAGCAGCCGAGACAAGATGTTCGCACTGGCGCCTTACAGAGGTGCACCTCCTTCGGGACCTCTACGCCCACTGCGCTACCTCAGATAGTGCAATCAATGGCAGAAGCCATCAAGAAGTTACTGGAGACAATTGAAAGCACAAGTGATCATGCAGTTGCTCTCGCCTAAGCAATTAAAACACTTCTCTGAGCATCAATCAATGTCATCAACCAACAGCAAGGATAAAGGAGGTGCTGAGACAATTATATATAAGGATAGAGAAGAAGTCTGAGGATTTTGAAAGGGCAGAGATTTTAAGTAATTTTTTTACTGAGAACATTAGGGACAATGATTCAGAAATGGGAAGGTGTAAATCAGAGTGTGAGCTTCACCACACAATTAAAAATAAGCAGACTAAAAAATTTTAGATTCATCCTAAGGGTATCGTGAAGGAACTAACAAAGCCGAAAAAATATAAAGAGGCTGGTGGAGATAATATTAGTATAGGTGTCTTAAAGATTGACATTGTACCTTATCTTGAAACATTTAAATTAAGTCTGGATACTTGCTTCTTACCAGAGGACTGGAACATAAAGAAGGGATGACATATAAAGTTGAAAATTATAGGCCAGTCAGTTTGATATCAGCGTTAGGTAAATTAATGGAGAGATTGTTAAGCTACCACATCAGAAATATAAGTAAGGAGCATTAGTGGTTTTCAAGTCAGCAACATGGCTTTAGGCAGGGATATTCAATCAAATCTCAGTTAGTAAACCATATGCAAGAAATTTCTGATGAAATGGACAGGGGGGGTCAAATTGAGAGTGTTGCATTAGATCTTTCAAAGGAATTTTGCAGAGTGAGCCACAAAATGGTGCTAAATAAGGTAAAAATTGTTAGTGAAGATGAGAAAATGATTTGCTGGGTAGAAGAGTTCTTAGACTGTAGAAAGCAAAATGTTAGGGTAGAAAATGCAGTATCAAAAGAAGTAGAAGTAAAAATGGGAGTGTCACAGGGTAGCATAATAGGACCATTGTTATTCATTATTCTAAGAATGGTTGTGTTGCCAGTTTGCTATGGGCAGTTAGGTTATTTGCAGATGTGATAATGCTATGTAATAGGATCAAAATGACAGAAGACTGAACAGTTGCAGGATTACTTGTAAGCTGGGTAGGTCAACAGGGGAATATGATAAATGGTAAGAAGAGTCAGCTTATTAAGTACACAAATAAAAATCTAAAGTTTGATTATGATTATAAGATGAGGAAAGAATGCTTTCTGAAGATTTGAAATATAATACCTTGGCATAACATTTGATAACAGACTCAACTGGGCAGATCAAATCAGACAGGTAGTAGGAAAAGGTTTCAAAATCCTTCACTTGTTCGAGAGAGTGATGAGTGGATGTACCAGAGAAGCAAAAATATAGGTTACAAAACTTTGGTCAGGCTATTGCTTGAATATGGTGGTATATTGGTTATGAGGTGTGGAAAGATATTGGTATAAGAATGAGGAGTAATGTATGGAAAGGAAAAGATGACCATGACCACAAGCTGGCAATCGATTTCAGGCACAAGGATGTGGGAAGATTTCCTATAGGGGTCAGAGATTGGAATAAGTTACCAAGAGAAATGATGAATAATTTACCAAGAATGTTGAAAAATTCAAAGTTGAAAATTATAGAGGGGAAAAGTAGGTGGGTACATGAAAGGAAAAAGTGGATATATATAGGGAAATTGCCACAATTAAATTAAAATCAACATCATCAGCCAGCAAGAGTAGGAGCAGGTGTCGCCGAACAAGGACAACAGGCACTTTTCTACTGATGCTGCAAGTGCCACTCTTCAAGCTGGAAGTCAAGCTTTCTGCTTGTAGCATTAAGTGCATGTGTGTCCATTTTTCGTGTCTGTTAATATTTGTGCCCATTAGAAGTGTAATTTAAGATAGGAACATTGGGAATTACAAGTGTGAATGAAGTAAGGTTATGAACAGTCGGAAAAATAGTAAGTTTCAGTGATTAGAATGAGAAATTGTATTTCTTTAAAAATGTAATTTGTGTAATCGGTCAGTCATACATCGTTAAGATTAGAGACAGTGTATCTGAAGTGCCGAGGATGAATTTAACATTTTGACTAGTGAGAGTTGTTGCTAAAAAATGTAAAGAACAATTGAAGGGAACCTGCAAACTATTTTGGATTTAAAAGTTTCATAACGCCCAACCTTAACAACATAGAAACTGATGTTCAGAATTTTTTAATGGTTGAATAAACCTCAAGTGAACAATATTCTTGGGCCTTTTCATTTTGAATCCGCTTCAAGAGGGTATGAGTTTAATAAACTTTCTCGTGGTAACCACATCAGTGAAATTCCCTGCCATATGCGTATCGAATTGTTAGATTCAGAAACATTATAAGCTTTGTGGAATTTCAAAACTTTACCGTTCAATTGGCAGTTATTCTTGGTGGGCTAGACTGTTGGATTGTTTGTTAATGAAAACAGGTTTTGGTGTTAAATATATTCCTTTTACCCACAGCAGAAGATTTCCAACAGAATCTCAACTAGCCTTTTGGAATTTTTTTTTAAATCATATATATTATTTCTCAAAGGTGTTTTTTTGTCAGTACACCATATCTCCCATAATACTTCATCAAAATTAATGATTGAGGTGACATTGTGAAGGTTATGGTCCCCACTAATGATGGAAAAAAGTAATTTAAAATTCATGTTTTCATAGAAAAACTTTACTTTAAAAACTTTTTATAATAACTGTATTTTCATAAATAATGTAGAAGGTGTTATGGGTTGATAACCTGTGTAACTAACATTTGCAGTTGGAGTTGTGCCCTCTACATTCTTCCATTTAAAGAATGTAGAGGGCACCATTTATTGCCAGTAGAACAGCTATTGTCGAATATTGTACCACAGTTTATGAATATGTCTTTCCAATTTTTTACCGGATAGAAAAAAAGTTTACCTCATTTCTGATTCTGTCTAACATGAAGAAATAAACAATGTTCAATTGTACCTCATGCAATTCTTGAACTCCTTAAATCCCTTCAGTTTACCACATCATAAATTGCTTTTAAAGGAAAATGCTATTATCATCATTAGATGTTTCTGCCTTTGCAGCTCATCCAAGTCTTGCGGTCATTCCAAGACTTTTCCTCCACCACTTTTCTCCAAACGACTCACTCAACCTCTCCGTCTTTCTTCACTTGGTCCATCCATCTTGCCCGAGGTCTTCCAACTGGTCTCCTACCCTCCTTGCTGTTAAGCAGAGCTACCTTAAGCATCCTCCCCACTTCCATCATCATAACATGCCCCAGCCATTGCAGTCTTTTCCTTGTTAACATCTCTTCTAATGTTTCCACTTCTAGTCTCTCCCTGATGTTTTCATTTCTGATTTTATCTTACCTCGTTAAATTTTCTATACTTCTCAGAAACCTCATCTCTGCTGCCTGCATTCTGCTAATATCTCTCTTTGTGCAAGTCCAGATTCTGGAATCATAGGTCAGCATTGGCTGGCACTATGATTTATAGAGCAGAATTTTGGCTTCCTTCCCTATGTTCCACTTCCAGATTACATCCATTATCTTATGATACAATTGTCCACTCTTCCTTACAGTGTGGCCTATTTCTTCCTCCATCTTTCCATTGATAGTTACCTTGGTTTTCAGATGCACAAAAGATTTTACCCATGCCAATTTTTTGCCGTCGAGAAACGCGTCCCTTAAAGGGCCAGTGTTTCTTGCTATCATCATTCTCTTGGTTTTTTCTACACTCATCTCCAGGCCATGTTTCCCCATTGCAGTCCACCATTTCCGTAATTCTCTTTCCAGATCCTTCTGTCTCCTCCCATAGTGTTATGTCATCAGCATATGCTATCACCTTCAGCTCTGTTGGATCTCTCTGTACCTGGATTTCTGCGATTACTTCATCTAATACTACATTAACAGTAACAATGGAAGAAATGAACTGCCTCAGCAATATTTATATGGAAATGACAGATAAAATACACCCAACACTCACCCAAGTTGAAGGAAGAAGGGCAGCAGCAACACAAAACAACACACAATCACTGCAAAAATACAATATTTTGGGTTAAACCCTTTTTCAAGTTAGAAGGAGTAAGTGGCTGAGCTCACACAAGCCTCCAGTGGCTGGAGTGGCTGTGTCGACCACAAGGCTTGCATGAGCTCAGCCACTTACTTCTTCTAACTTGACAAAGGGTTTAACCGGAAATATTGTATTTTCTGTGTTTGTATGTTGATTTGTGTTGCTGCTGCCCTCCTCCTTTCAACTTTGGTGAGTGTTGGGTGTATTTTATCTGTCCTTTCCATATTAATACTACATTAAACAGGAGACGTGACAATACACTTCCTTGTCTGACTCTTCTTTCTGTGTGAAACCATTCTGAATGTTTACTGTCTATGTGCACACAATTCTCACACTTCTCATAGATGTTCCTTATTAGTTTCACAATACCTTCATCTGATCCTCTCTTTTTTTAACCTAGCCATATACTTTCCCTCAGTACTTTATCATAGGACCTCTTTTATGTCAATGAAAGCTATTACTATGTCTTTGCCATATCCCCACCTTTTCTCTATGATTTGTCTGATTATAAACATTGCATCAACCGTAGATCTTTCATACCTGAAACCAAACTGCTCCTCTCTAGCTTTATTCTCTAGTCTTTGCTTGATTTTATTTAGAATTTTTTTTCATATTTTTTCAGGCCATGTCTCAGCAATGTAACACCCCTGCAGTTATTGCATTTCGTGTTACTCTCTTTTTTTATGAGTAGGCAATGTGACTCCCTTCCTCCATTCCTCTGGTATTTTCCTTTCTTTCCAGACTCTCCATATGACTCTATACAACCATTGCATTCCCATTGCTCCTGCTGCTGTTACTATTTCTGCTATCAGTTCATCTAGTCCTGGAGATTTCCCATTTGGTGTTTCTTTCAATGTCAATTCTAATTCCAGCATGCTAAATTCTTCTGTTCCCCTTTCTAAAGCAGTTGTTCCACTATCCTTTTCTTTGCTTCCTTCCTAGTTTCCTTCTGTTCCTTCCAACAGGTTTTTTATGTACGATTTTCATGTACTCTGTACATCTTCCTCTTTCCACTTCACCTGAATTCTCCAGAACTTAAATAGATATCTTAATACTAATCAGGAATTAACTAATGATGTAAGATTATTGGTAACTCACTTAAGTGAGTAAATCACCACTGCTAAACTCATTTGCTCTGATATAACTGTACTCATTATCACCTTAACCTCACACCTTCTGATCCAACTGTGCCTTTTCAAATGATACGAAAGCAATTTACAATAAAAGACACCTTCACTATGACCGTTAATAAAGCACGTAGTCAGACACTTCAAAGAATTGTGTTTACAGAACCTGTTTTTTTGCATTGACACTTAAGGTTCGCGCTCACTAGGGCGGGCCTCATCGCGTCGCATCGCATCACAGAAATGCGTCAGCAATCGCTTAACACTGATTCTAATGGGGTAACGCACACCACAGGCGGGTCGAGTCGGGGCGGGGCGTGCCGCTTCGCGTCGCATTGGCGGATCGCTTCCCTAGCCATATTTTTCCGCCTGTGCGCCTCGATGCGCTCAGTCGCGAGCAGGTTTGCGATAGGAGCTCCAACAGTACTGACTTTTGTAACTTGTATGTTCTTATTTCTGTGAATTAACTGCATTACTTCAACAAAATTGGCTGCATATTTGCACGCAGGATGGTGGATGATTTTTGAAACAAAACAAAAAATATAAGTAATTACAATCTGAACATTTAATTACTTTAAGAACTTTAATAAAGATGAAAAAATTATAAAATTTCTAGCTCATGCTCACTTGTTCTTTGCTTGTATGTTTTAACGTAAACTATTCAAACGTAATGGATAAAAGACCACTGCATCTCATTAGTAATTACTTTCAAAGAGTTTTATGATTTACAAGACGCAAAATATAATAATAAAAAAAATATTTGGAAGGAAATAGGAAACTAGTCAAAACAACCAGGTATAATGTCATGTTTCGTATTTTATTTTTTGTTTATTTTACGTGTGCATTATAAATTTCTATCACTTTCTTTGAATGCCGCTTGTAAAGCTTCGTGTTACCAATTGACCTAATTGTTTAAAAATATTTTGTGAAATTATTCCAAATCTTAATGATTTCTGATGTAACCTAGAAACCTGTGTAAGTCAAATATTGAAATTTCTTTGTTGTCATTGTCGTTCTTACCTTCTGCAACCCAATTCAAATATCGTTAATCAAAAGTTTATGAATACAGCACGTGGCTAGTATTACTTTATTTATCTTATTATATAACACCAACATAACACAGCTATTAAAACCATGAAAAACATACATTTTTCTGCATTAAAAATAAAGAGAACCGCAATTCGGTAGAACTGTTATAACAAGTTTGTCATCTAATGTGCCTAAGAAATGCGAAAAATTCCTTTTTAAATTAAACCCACTGCCTTTTATGCTTAATTTTCTTCTTCTTCAATGAATATATAAAAATAAGAGCCCTTAGTCTGCTGTGTCCATTTGCAGTGCAGAAGCGGCTGAATAATCGTCGAGAACCGAAGGCGGTGACAATAAAAGAAATGCGACTCGCTGCATCCAGATGTGCGTTGCAGCATTTTCGCTCAATGCGATGTGACCCGATGTGATGCGATGCGGCCTGCTGTAGTGTGCGCGTACCTTTAAACGTGACTTTTTCACGAATTTGTAGATTCAGTGATACTGTGGTTTGTGTTAAAGAAATATTTGGTCAAAAAGTAAACATTGTTTTCAAAAAAGTTTTGAAAAGAAGTTTAAAACAAATCACATTTGACAAAGCCAAAATCTATTTTTTAAGTATATACTTTTTAATTTTTTTACAATTAAACATATTGTGTATAATGGTAACAACTTTTTACAGTAAGACTGATATTTATTATTACTCTGCAAAATAAAATAACTATCATTAATAAATAATTGCATTTACTTATTTCCACAATATTATATTACTATTTGGTGACTGATCACAATAGTGTGTGAAATATTCGCGTGGATCAGCTAGTTTTTATTATAGTCTTCTATTTTTTTGCTGCATTTTTTCACCGTAGATCTCTTGATCACCCTATCCAAAAAAAATAATAATAATAAAAAAAGGTAGTGATGGGTTAATTGGATTTTAACGGTGGTTAAGTCCAGGTGGGTGTCTTGTATCCAGGATATTCTGGTAAGCTAGTTCCCATCTCTGGAGTTCTGCTGCAGTGGTGCTGTCAGGGAAAACTCTGACTGCTCTCACAGTAAAACAGTCGTTTAGGTTGTTGGAATCATGGCTATTGGCATGTTCTGGTACTGGAAGGTACAGGTTGCGGGTGTGGACTGTTTGTCTGTGGCCATTCATTCTAACAGAGAGTTGCTGTGTGGTGAGACCAATGTAAGAACTGGTGCAATAGCGGCAAGTTATTTGGTATATAATGTGTGTCATTTAAATGATTTCTTCAGTAATTATTTTTTTTTATTATTATTATTTTATTTTGCATTGAAAGGATAAGTATTTGGTTATTCATCTGGAGGTCTAGGGCAGATTGTTTAGGTCATAAATCGAGGAGTGGTAACAATGTATGGTCCACTTCCCTGGAACAAAGGATAGGGAAAATGACTTATCACTCTCCAAAGTTGTGGTAAATTTTGGTGTGTGAGCACCTCCCGAACCATATGACTCAGTCCCTAACGCATGCATAAGGTATAAAACCAAAGTGTCGTAGGTGTTTTGGTTTGTCTCACTTGTCACAGCCTTCAACTTTGCTTAGTAATTAATCATTTTTCCTATCCTTTTGTTGATTATATTGCCTAAAAGCCATTTCCTTTTTTCCTTAATATCACTAACATTATTATCATCAGAGATGCCGTTAGCCATGAAATGAGGACAGACAGACATTCAGTTAGTTGGTGACACAGAATAATGCAGGGTAAAGTGTTTCACCAGTATGATAAAATGCTGTTATCCCAAGAGGCAGCTCATGGCCATGGAAAGGATAGTTGCTGGGAGCACTGAAAGAAGTTAAGCATCATGCATTAGTGATCTGTGCTGCAGCACACAGGTGGAAAGAGCTTTCACTTCTCTATGTGAATCTTCATTGTCATAAGTTCTGTGGCAATAGGGATTTTCTGTGAATAAAAAGGAAATGAATGTGAGGATGCAGGTTCGAATCCCCTTCCGGGCATCCAGATTTGGGTTTTCCAAGGTTTCCCTAAATCACTCCAGGTGAATGCTGGGATGCTTCCTTCAAAAGGGCCATGGCCGAATTCCTTCTTGTTACTTGTCCCCATCCCGCCTCTAATGACCTCGACATCGATTAGGCGTAAAGCCATAAGTAAAAAAAAAAGAGTGTGAACTTGTGCCATTTATTTGAAGTAAAATCTATGTCACTTAAAGCAAGAACAAATGTGACCTTTAAAAGGGGGAGGGGGAAGAATTCATTATCTGATACAGAGATTTTAGTGTGGACAGTGATGACTAAAATAAAATAAAAAATAAAACCAGTTACTCATTCACGACGCACTATAGCACACAAGATGTACGACACCCTGTCTTATTATTCTTCATTTTTGGAAAGATTAACTGTTGGTAGTTTGCATTAGTGGCAGAGTACTGACCTGCAGTTTGTCAGAAGGAAACTGCTGACCTTCCAACTGGTGATTAAAAATAAAGTAAAAATTCAGTCAGTTACATCTTAGTTATTTTTATTGTGGTAATAGCAATTATTGGGTCATTTTACTCCATTTCTTATTTTAGTCAGTGATAATGACAATGTTTTGAAAAATTTTAACATCTGTGTTACATCTTGTCTCTCTTCTGAATACTGTGAAGTGCTACCTAGTTAGTCAAATGACTTTGTTTCTAGGTCTATACCTGGCTGATTTCAGCTAGTTTAGATATTTGTTTGGTCTCTGTGTGTTCAGTAATTATGCGTTTTAAGTTTAAGGTTAAATTTGTGCTTTTATCAGCTGCTAGACTTAAGTTTTTTTTTTGTTTTTAGAATTGCTCTGTAATTAAAGTTTCTCTTAACTCGCAAGGTATTGTCGATTTTCCAGCAAATTTATGCTGAAGTTCTTCTTATTATATGTTCATTTACTTTGTTTTGCTCATAATTTAATTAGTTTGAATTAATGCTAGCAAATGAAATTCTTACAAATTGTAACTTAATGGCGACCTTTCATCCTCTGTTTACCCATTTTTTATATAATTAGTTTCATGTAGCTGGGTAGAATAATTTTGTTTCTGGAAGCCCAATGTCAATAGAAAACTAAAAAACAAAAATTACTTGAAAACATTATAAAAGTTTTAATTAAATGTAGGACCTTGAGAGTTTTACAAGTTCCATAGTAATGATCAAAAAATTCTATGCAGCAAAGATAAATATTTTGGTTGAATAGATACACAGCTCATATAATAGCTTTATGAACAGTACTGAAGTTTGCCTGTGGGCCAACCACATCCATAAAATCTTTCAAATTAGTGGCAGTTTCAAGGGGTAATAAAAATAAATGATTTGCACAATTGTGTTTAAAAACATTTACGTCTATATATGTGTAAAAGGCAACCTTCACGAGTGTTTCCGCTGTAGACTAAAAAATTACAGAACCACTTGTGTGTGTGTGTGTCCGTCCCCTAAAATGATCCTCGTTGTCTTGAGAAAAAATTAATCAGTTAAATCAATTGGTAAAACTTAATCGAGTTGCATTTCAGTATATTTAGGAAACAGAATATAGCTTGTATACAGTTGTAGTTGTTGAAAGTATGAATAAAGTTTGCACACATTGCAACACATCTTCTTCCTATCCAGTGTTAAGCCTGGTGGCCTATTACGGTCTCATTCCATCTTCTTGGTGGACTTCCTACATCTCTCCTGCCTCTGGGGTGGTATTTGAAAATTTTTTGTGGGATTTGGTCCGTTTTCATCCTTGGTACATGGTCTGTCCAAGATGTTCTGTAGGTTTGCATAATTTGGAGAATTGGTTTGACTTTTGAGTTCTTTAAGGATTTCATCAGATCTCTTTCTATCTCGTAATGTGTAGGCAGCTGTTCTCCTCAAGAATCCCACCTCGGCCGCTGTTAGTCTCTTCTCATCAACTTTGCACAGTGTCAAAGCCTCACTGCCATACAATAGTGTAGGATTAACCAGGATGTTATATAGCCTGATTCTTGTGTCCAGGTTGGTCTGTCTGTTTTCATTTTGCAATGGAGTTTTTGTATCCAGTCACTAATGATTTTGTTTATATATGTTTTAAATAAAAGTGGCGATATGCAACACCCTTGTCTCACTCCTCGATTAATGGGTTTCTATTCCGACAGCTGTTTTCCGGTTCTGACTGCGATTACATTGTGGCTGTGGATATTTTGAATTGCTTTTATGATCTATGGTGGGGTGTTACTTTCCACCAGAATTTGTCAAAGTTTTCTTCTGTCGATTGTATTGAAAGCTTGTTTGAAATCAGTAAATGCCAGGTGTGTTTCCAAATTAAACTCTTTCCTTTTCTCAATTAACATCTTGAGTGGGAAATAACCATCTGCACATGATATACCCTTCCAAAACCCATTTTGTTTTTCTTTAAGAAGTGGCTCATAAAATTTTTGTAATTTTGATTTAATAATGCTGAAGTAAATTTTATAACCAGCGTTGAGCAAGTTTATTCCTCTATAGTTATTGCAGTCTTTGACATTACCTTTTTTTGTGAATTGGGATTACAATTGCCCTCTGCCAGCTTTGAGGTGGATATTCTTCTCTCCAATTCCTGTTTGTAAAGTTCAACAGCCATTCTTTTGAATGTCCTGTCGCTGAATTTAAAAAGTTCCATATGAATGCCATCCTCTCCTGGAGCTCTGTTACTTTTACAGGCTTTCAGCACTGATTCTAACTCTTTGTAGTAAATGTCCTCTGGGGTGTTAGTCTCTGGTAGTGACATTACCTCTGGTTCATTGTCTGCTTGATTTTGGGTCCACAACTCTTGAAAATATTTTATTACTTGAATGTCTAAGTCACATCTTACTTCTCTGTTAACTTTTTAGTAATTTTGAATGTTGTGGGTGAAGCTCTGTAGGAAATTGGGTTTGACTTGCGTATTTCTTGTTTCTTAACATTGTTGTTAAGCCAGTGGTGTGGAAATCTTGCTGTACCTACCAAGAAGCGGTTGTCCGATTCATTCTCATAGGCTCTAAACACTCTTGTGTCAAGTATCAGTTTTCTCAGTTTTTCATTGCAACACATAATTTCAATAATGAAGCACCTGGGATGTGTTGTTTGAGTGGTACAGTTAAATTGCTGCCATTGAAGGCACCACTTTAGCCAGCATTTTTATAGGTTGCTTGTACTTTTTAAATAATAATAATAACATACGTAATTTTAATAAATGCTTACAAATGACATCAAACTATCTACTATATAATTTCCTAAGCTCACTCACCTCAATAGCTATTGACGGAGCGTGCATAAACCACATAGCTCCATTTTGGCCTCCTGTGAACCCCCCTCCCCCCCCCCCCCCCCCCACGTAGCCCTGTGTGGCTTTTGCCTCTACCCCCCCCCCTCCCATGTAGCATGTAGCTTTTCTTCCTTTTGATTCCAGAAGACATTTTGTACTGTTTTCTCTTGTCAGACTATTGTAAATTACATACGGAGATAATTAACTGAGGGGAAATAAATATTCACATTCTGTTGTGAGTTGTTTTTCTCATTTTAACTATGAAAAATGTTATGAAAGGAAAGCTACGTGGTCTCGCTCGGACCCCCTACCCCCACGTAGCCTAGTGTAGCCTTCCTGCCAACCTCTCCCCCTGGACCGAGCCACGTAGTTTGTACCCTGACTGGATAATGATGTCACGTGTCAGCCTTCGCTCGTAAATACCAACGACCAGAGATATTTTTAAAAGAAATTCGAGGTTATGTCCACAATTTAATAGCTAAGCAACTGCTACCAAATTAATTGCCATAATATATTCATTAAGTTTGTTTTTCGTAGCATTTTAAAGATAAAAAATATTAATAAATTTTATGGCTGAAAAATCGGGGTACTGCTTTTCAGCAACATAATTTTTAAAAAAAAAAATCATAAATCACCCATGATCTCTGTTGTAACCATAAATGCCAATTACGATTCCAGCCTAGGCTAAATTTCAATTTAATTAAAATGTTTGCTAATGTTGTTGCTTGACCAAAGTTTACGATTTATTTGATTTTCACATATTTTACTGATAACTTTTGTTAATGATCTTTGGTCATGTTCACTGGACGTCAGGCCAAATAAGTTACCGATTTGAATATTCTGGCAATTCATTTCCTCTCATATGCTGAACTGTTTAATAATCTGGAATAAGTTCTCTGGAATTCTTGAAATTTTGCAGAGTGAATTTTAAGGGTCAAATAAAAGTGAAGTCTGTATTTCAGAAAGTTCAAGTCTACGACCTTTGAAACAATTATACTATAACATGATAGTCCTAACCAAGACAAACTTGGCACCAGAACCAGGCAACCACCTGGTCTTAACTTGAGATAATACCCGGTCATTATTAGTATTATTGTTGCATATGTTTAACCTATTTTAATCCTTTCTTTTCCATTACCTATATTGAACCTAAGGTGATGTTTACTTCATAAAAATTATTATTTTATTATTATTATTTTTAATTTGTATTTGTATAATATTTTATATAATTATAATTTTTTTCATATTTAGTTTTAATTATATTTTGATCCTCCCACTGACCAGAGATTAGTTTGGACATTTATCTATGCTCGGGTATTAGCTCTGATTCAATGCCCCTCTACTTTTCCAATGTTTGAATTTACCCCCACTATTGTCCCGACCGGCGGTCTTTCTGTGAGGCAGTCTCCAGCTGCGCCCACCACTCATAATGTTCTCCCGTTGATGAAGGGTTTATCCCGAAAATTACTTTATTATTTGTGTTTGTCTTTTCTGTGTGTTCTTGCCCCACATCCATCATTTAAAGGTAAGTGGTGGCTCATTTTCCTATCCTAATTTGATTGCGTGCAGCCATCTCACTTTTACTGAGGAAGAGCCATGCTCAAAAATTGTATTCTTTGTGTTCGTGTTTTTTTTTTTTTTTTTTTTTTTTTTTTGTGCCAACGCCGCAGGAGTCCTCTTTTATGGTAAGCAGTGGTTTTTATCCTATCCTAACGTTTAATATATCCGCTTTCGGTACCTTTGTTTCCTAATAACATATATATATATTTCATGTTTGTTCATCGTCTTGCATTTCAAACCTCATTGCAGACAACGCAAATAATTTGCATTCTATATAAACATTTCTGGCCCTCAACATGCCTCCACTAATTCCCTTTTAGGTCTCTTGTTGATAAATACCTGCGCGCATACAGATACCATGCTCTTCAGTTCACCAAATTTCACTCACATATTCTTTTCCTAAAAGCATGTCTGCAACATACCCCCAAATGAACTTACAATCAAACTGCCAATATATTGTTGTTCCCCACAAGATCACCCTTCCTTACATGCCTTTTGCTACCAACAGTCTTTGGCCCTTATTCACCTTGTCCTGCAACAGTATACCACTCCTCCAAAACAACAATCCAGACACCTCATATCCCTTCACAAAATACTCATGTTATCATTCCCCCAAGTAATTCCACTTTTACAGCAGATTTTACAGCAATCTGCTAATTCCAGCAGTGTGTATGCCCAGAAACATTTACAAAAGTTGTCCAAATTTCTGAAGTCCCATCTTGCATTGGGGCAGTTTCTCCCCGCCAACCAATGGTCCAACAATCGAAACTGCGGCTTCCTGATTTCCTCAAAACCGTCCATTGCCCAGATCCTCAACATACCTCAACCTCTCCCTTTAATACCTACACCTCGCTCTTTGCACTCAAGCCCTACTCTCAAGCCTAAACTGTCAGTTATAAACCTATCCTCTTCACCATTATCTGAATCCAAACTCTCTGTACTCTCCAAAGGACTCACTTTTCGAACTACCCCCTATATTCTATCATACCAAACTAGTCTGTGACTCCATCATTCTGCTGTACACTCCGCTTGCAGTATCACTTTGCCACTCATGGTTGTGAACAGTGGTATCAGGTCCATCTGGAACCAAGTCTGCATAAATTCAAACCATCAGCCACACTTGACCCTTCATCTCTTCCGAAAACCATCTCAAGATATGTTTGAGGATTTCCTGTCCATTAGTCTTGCTTCCCCCACTTTCCTTAGATCCTTTGCAAACATCAGTAATCTTAGCCCAGCTGAAACCTGCGCTAGGAAACAACTCTCTAGTAATTCAGATCTCATAATCCTTCCCCCTGACAAGATCTCAACCACTGTAGTCATGAACCGGAGTGACTGTGGCTGAAGCTCTTCATCAGTTATCAGATACCAGCACTTACTACCTATCAAAAAATCCGACTCCTGCTGTCAACAAGAAAATACAGGAAATGTTCAGTTTAGTGGGCCCTCTAAGGTCTCACCCCACAATCCATTTCTTTTCTTACTCCTCAAAATCCTACACCACGAAAGCCTACCCTTTACCTCCTACCCAAAATCCATATCCCTGGCAATGCAGGATGCCCTATTATTGCAGCTTATGGATCGCCACCTGAATGAATCTCTTTCTTGGTTGACCAATACCTGCAACCTATAGTATGTCAGCTCCCCTCTCATATAAAGGACTCACAACACTTCCTCTTCCGGCTTTCTACTAATCTACTGTACACAGCCTCTTCCTTCCAACTCCATATTGGTAACAATTGACGCCACGTCATTGTATACAAACATTCCACACTGCATGGGCTCGGCCATGCAACATTTTCTGTATCAGTGCCTTCCCAACATCCTTCCTATGACATAATAACAACAAAGAGCAGGAAAATGTTTTAAGACAATAAAACTAAGGAAGGATAGGGGAATATGACCCAACACTTACCACAGACGAAGGCGGCTGGGAACGACAAACACAAGAAACATGCAATATTTTGGCGTACAGCTTTATTCTTGCAGAACTGAGACACGGCAACGGCCGTCTGATGAATGGACGTTGTGTACACGTCTGGCTGCGCCTAGTGTCACATCTGCAAGAATAAAGCTGTATGCCGAAATATTGCGCATTTCTTGTGTTTGTTCTTTTTTTGTGTTCGTCATTCCCAGCCACCTTCATCTGTGGAAAGTATATATATATATATATATAAGCATCGCCAAGTGGGCTATTACTACATAGATTCAGAAAGAATGAAGGAGATCCAAGATGGAAGAAAAATATGATCTGTTTCTCTATTTTTTTCCGCTCGCCGAATATTTCTTTGATAGTATACCTGTGAATTAGTAGCACAAATTTCAAACTCTACAGGGACGAAGTTATAAGAACAGTCTGTTATTATATAAAATCATTACCACATAATTTTGATTGGAATTAAATACATTTAAGTTGTAATAGAATTAATTAAAGAATATTGATCAATTGAATTGGCCTTCACCCATTGGAACAGTCACATAACCAAAAGTAGGAAACCTTTTTAAGAATCCAAAAGTTTTGATGCAGAGAGATCTGCGAGAACATTAGAGAAGTTGCACTTCTTTGTTTAACGGGACTGGCTTTATGTTAACAAATTTATGTGTCTTGGTCAACTTTGGAGAGAATTTTGAGGTAATACTTTATAATTTATAATTAAATGTGAATAGTAATTAATTCATATGGTTATCATTTAGGAAGCTGTTTTTTCATTTAATGGTTTAAAGAATCTATTAAGCACTTATATTGACTTAGCAATTGGAAGAACTGCATTTTTGAAGTTTTGCTGCTAATGGTGTAACTCGTGAGAGTCTGATTGTCTTCTATTTTAATGTGAGATATTCTGTTTCTTATTTTATACTAGCTTACCCGGCAATGCTTCACTATTGCTGGACTTGAGTAGGCACATAGATTAAATGAAAAAATATTTACATATAAATTTTAAACTGCTGTTTTATTCATTTTCAGTTGGAAAGGGTGAGAGGGGATGCGCTTTGGAAAACATATGCAGGCAGTATTTTTTTGTTTGTTTCAAAGTATAAGTGTGCAAATTCCCATTGAAATCTGATGAAATATGTGGTTTTGTCTAAATTATGGGGAGGAGGGGTGGGTTTTTTAATTTTTTTTTGACAGGAACCTTCTCTGTCATCCCGTCGACAACTCACCAAAGCTTCACCGTAATCGGACGAACGGTTTGCTGGTTTGTTTAAATTATGGGGTGTTATGGGGAAGAGGGGGTAATTAAGGTGGTGGAAAGACAGGAGAGGGATTGGGTTTTAGTGAAATTAATGTGTACAGTATTTCTCTCTCTTTTTTAAAGTATAAGTGTACAGATTCTTATCTAAATCGGATAAAATATGTGGTTTGCCTAAATTATGGGGTGAAAACGTAATGGGGTTGGAAAGGGGGAGAGGGGATCTATATTCGGAAACCATACGTAGGCAGTATTTTTCTATTTGTTTTAAAGTATAAATGTACAAATTCTTATCTAAATCGGATAAAAAATGTGGTTTGCCTAAATTATGGGGTAAAAACAGTAATGGGGGTTGGAAAGGGGGAGAGGGGATGAATATTCGGAAACCATACGTAGGCAGTATTTTTCTGTTTGTTTTAAAGTATAAGTGTACAAATTCTTATCTAAATCGGGTAAAAAATGTGGTTTGCCTAAATTATGGGGTGAAAACGTAATGGGGTTGGAAAGGGGGAGAGGGGATGCATATTCAGAAACCATACGTAGGATGTATTTTTCTGTTTGTTTTAAAGTATAAGTGTACAAATTCCTATCTAAAACGGATAAAAAAATGTGGTTTGCCTTAAATTATGGGGTGAAAAATTATGGGAGTGGAAAGGGGGCGAGGGGATTAATATTCGGAAACCGTATGTAGGCAGTATTTTTATGTTTGTTTTAAAGAGTAAGTGTACAAATTCCTATCTAAATCGGATAAAAAATGTGGTTTTGCCTAAATTATGGGGTGTTATGGGGAATAGGGGGTGACTTTTTTGACATTTTTTTTCACAGGAACCTTCGCAGACGCTCACTCGAAAACTCTCCAAAGTTTCATTGCAATCTGATAAATGGTATAGGAATGCATAGAAGACGAACAAACCCACAAACATTGATTTTTATATACACAGACGGAAAAAAAAATCCCAACACCAAGATAGACTTGTGTTAGATAAACGAAATTTGGTAGGCGTGTTTATACATCTGAAAGATGACATCGATTCAAATTTCGCGCTTCGCGCATAAGTGTGGCGCTAGTAGCGCTACTCAGAGCTTGCAAATCAGGTTTGCTTTAAATACGCGCTGTAAAGTTTGTGAACGTTATTTACCGCTGAGATTTGACATAGTGAGTTGATGTTAGCCAAGAATGCCTTTAAGAAGACGAAGAAGCCATTATCAACAGCTCACCGAGTTTGAACGAGGTCGTGTAATAGGGCTACGAGAAGGTGGATTTTCTTTTCGCGATATTGCAGAAAGACTTGGCCGGAATGTATCCACTGTGCATGATTGTTGGGTGCAGTGGTCAAGGGATGGTACTGCCTCAAGAAGACCGGGTTCCGGGAGGCCACGTGACACTACTGAGAGGGAAGACCGCCGTATTCGGCGTACAGCTGTGGCGCATCGTAATGCGTCTGCGGCAGAAATTCGAGCTGCAGTTGGTACCACAGTGACACAACGAACTGTTAGAAATCGGTTACTTCAAGGGACAGCTCCGAGCCAGGCGCCCTGTAGCGTGCATTCCACTGACTACAAGCCATCGCCGTTTGCGACTCCAGTGGTGTCAAGCCAGAGCTCATTGGAGGACGGAGTGGAGATCTGTTGTGTTTTCTGATGAAAGCAGGTTCTGCCTTGGTGCCAGTGATGGCCGAGTGTTGGTCAGAAGGAGGCCAGGGGAACGCCTGCAACCAAACTGTCTGCGGCCTAGACACACTGGACCTACACCTGGAGTCATGGTCTGGGGAGCAATTTCCTATGACAGCAGGAGCACTCTTGTGGTTATACCAAACACACTGACTGCAAATTTGTACGTCAGTCTGGTAATTCAACCTGTAGTGCTGCCATTCATGAACAGCATTCAAGGGGGAGTTTTTCAACAGGATAACGCTCGCCCTCATACCGCTGTTGTCTCGCAACGTGCTCTACAGAGTGTCGACATGTTACCTTGGCCTGCGATCCAGATCTGTCTCCAATTGAACACGTATGGGATATCATTGGACGACAACTCCAGCATCATCCACAGCCAGCACTGACCGTCCCAGTATTGACAGCACAAGTACAACAAGCATGGAACTCCATACCACAAAGTGACATTCGAAACCTGTATGACACAATGCATTCACGTTTGCAGGCTTGCATTCAAAATTCTGGAGGTACACCGGCTATTAATTTAACAGTATTTCACATTTGAAATGCATTTTCTTGAGCTTAAATTAACCTGTGATCTTCGAAAATTTAATCAATTAAACATGTTAACTTGACAAATGCATTGTCCAAATTTCACTTACTCTACAATAATTTTTTCTTGGTGTTGGGATTTTTTTTTCCGTCTGTGTATAAGACTAGCTGACCCTGCAATGCTTCACTATTGCTTGGACTTGAGTAGGCACATAGATTAAATGACAAAAAAATTTACATATAAATTTACAACTGCTGTTTCATTCATTTTCAGTTGGAAAGGGTGTGAGGGGATGCGCTTTGGAAAACATATACAGGCAGTATTTTTCTGTTTGTTTCAAAGTATAAGTGTGCAAATTCCCATTGAAATCATATGAAATATGTGGTTTTGTCTAAATTATGGGAAGGAGGGGTGGTGTTTTTTAATTTTTTTTGACAGGAACTATTTTCGACATCCCTCGACAATTCACCATAGCTTCGCCGTAATCGGATAGAACGGTTTGCGGGTTTGTTTAAATTATGGGGTGTTATGGGGAAGAGGGGGTAATTAAGGTGGTGGAAAGAGATGAGAGGGATTGGGTTTTTGTGAAATTAATGTGTACAGTATTTCTCTCTCTTTTTTAAACTATAAGTGTACAAATTCTTATCTAAATCGGATAAAAATGTGGTTTGCCTAATTATGGGGTGAAAACGTAATGGGGTTGGAAGGGGGAGAGGGATGAATATTCGGAAACCATATGTAAGCAGTTTTTTTCTGTTGTTTTAAAGTATAAGTGTACAAATTTTATCTAAATCGGATAAAAATGTGGTTTGCCTAAATTATGGGGTAAAAACGTAATGGGGGTTGGAAAGGGGGGAGATGGGATGAATATTCGGAAACCATACGTAGGCAGTATTTTTCTGTTTGTTTTAAACAGTATAATGTATACAAATTCTTATCTAAATCGGATAAAAAATGTGGTTTGCCTAAATTATGGGGTAAAAACGTAATGGTGTTGGAAATGGGGAGAGGGGATGAATATTCGGAAACCAAACGTAGGCAGTATTTTTCTGTTTGTTTTAAAGTATAAGTGTACAAATTCTTATCTAAATCGGATAAAAAATGTGGTTTGCCTAAATTATGTGGTAAAAACATAATGGGGGTGGAAAGGGGGAGAGGGGATGAATATTCGGAAACCATATGTTGGCAGTATTTTTCTGTTTGTTTTAAAGTATAAGTGTACAAATTCTTATCTAAATCGGATAAAAAATATGGTTTGCCTAAATTATGGAGTGAAAAAATTATGGGGGTGGAAGGGGGCGAGGGGATTAATATTCGTAAACCGTATGTAAGCAGTATTTTTCTGTTTGTTTTATAGTATGAGTGTACAAATTCCTATCTAAATCGGATAAAAAATGTGGTTTTGCCTAAATTATGGGGTGTTATGGGGAATAGGGGATGACATTTTGGAATTTTTTTTTCACAGGAACCTTCGCAGACGCACACTCGAAAACTCTCCAAAGTTTCATTGCAATCTGATAAATTGTATAGGAATGCATAGAAGACGAACAAACAAACATTGATTTTTATATATAAGACTTGCTGAACCGGCAATGCTTCGCTATCGCTAGACTTGAGATAGATTAAATGAATACATATGAACGTTTGTATTTAGTAAAGATTAGATATTTATGTATAAATTGTAATTACTGTTTCATTCAATTTCTAGTTTAGTGCAATGTTTTTGGTAATTCCAGTTACACTGGCAAAAATTAAGGGGATTTGTATTGTTGGAAACCATATCTAGGCATATGTTTCTGTATATTTTATAATAAGTACATTCATTTAGGGGGTGGGAAGGAGGAGAGGGGTTGTGTTTTTTGAAACCATATGTATACAGTATTTTTCTGTTTGTTTTAAAGTATATCTGTGCCAATTTCCATCAAAATCGGATAAAATCTGTGTATTTTTTAAATTATGGGGTGCTAGGGGGAAGAGGGGGTGGTTTTGGGGTAGAACGGATGAGAAGGGTTGGTTTTATGTAAAACTGATGTCTACAGTATTTTTCATTTTTTGAATGGTATATGCGTGCAAAGTTCCTTCGAAATTTGATAAAAAGTGTGGGTTTGTGTAAAAGTTAAGGGGTGGGAAGGGGGAAAGGGGATGCGTTTTTGGAAACCAAATGTAGGCAGTGTTTTTCTGTTTATTTTGAAGTATGTGTGTGCAAATTTCCGTAGTAATCAAATGAAATCTGGAGGTTTTTTTAAATTATGGGGTGTTATGGGGAAGAGGTGGTATTTTTTTGGAAATTTTATTTCATAGGAACCACCCCAGACGCGCACTTGACAACCCACCAAAGTTTCACCGTAATTGGACAAACGGTTTAAGAGCGCATAGAGGACAAACAGACAGACAGACATTGATTTTTATATAATAGACTAGCTGACCCGGCAATGCTTCGCTATTGCTAGACTTGAGGTAGATTAAATGAATACATTTGTATTTAGTAAAGATAAGATAATTATGTATAAATTGTAATTACTGTTTCATTCAATTTTTAGTTTATTGCAATAGTCTTGGATATGCAATGTTTTTGGTGATTCCAGTTACACTGGCAAAAATTAAGGGGTTGTAAAGGGAAAGAGGAGTTGTATTATTGGAAATCATATTTAGGCAGTATTTTTCTCTATTTTTTATAGTATACATGCACAAATTTCCATCAAAATAGGATAAAAGTTGTGGGTTTGTCTAAATTAGGGAGACGTGAAGGGGATGGGGGGTTAAACTAAATGTAGGCAGCACTTTTCAATTCGTTTTAAAGTATACATATAAAAAGTTTGGTCTAAATATGATTAAATCTGGTTATGTTTAAATTAAGGGTTGTAAAGTGCTGGACGGGGTGGTTTTTCTGAATTTTTATTTCTTACGAACCTTCTCCGACGCGTAATGGACAACTCACAAAGGTTTAACTGTAATTGGATAAAACTCTTGGGTTTCAATAAAAATCATTGGAAATTCAGAGGGGAGATGGTAAAAGGGGAGAGGGATGGACTTTGGCAAAGACATTATTTTTCTGTTTGTTTAAAAGTCCCCCTAAGCAAAGTTCCTTTAAAATCAGGTTACAATTCTAGCTTTATATGAGACATTCGCAAAAATTTAAGGGATGTAAAAGGGAAGAGGGGTTGGATTTTTGATTCCATATGTATACAGTATTTTTCTGTTTTAAAGTATATCTTTGGCAATTTCCATCAAAATCGGATAAAATCCATGTATATTTTAAATTATGGGGTGCTAGGGGGAAGAATTGGTGGTTTTGGGGTAGAACGGGTGAGAGGGGTTGGGTTTTTGTAAAACTAAGGTCTACAGAATTTTATTTTTTTAATGGTATGTGCGTGTAAAATTCCTTCGAAATATGATAAAAAGTGTGGGTTTGTGTAAAATTTAAGGTGTGGGAGGGGGGGAAAGGGGATGCGTTTTTGGAAACCAAATCTAGAAAGTATTTTTGTGTTTGTTTTAAAGTATATGTGTTCACATTTCCATCAAAATCGGATAAAATCTGTAGATTTTTTAATTATGGTTTGTTATGTGGAGGATGAGGTGGTTTTTAGGAAATTTTATTTCTTAGGAACCAACCCGGACTCACACTTGACAAATCACCAAAGTTTTACCGTAATCGGATGAACTGTTTAGTAGCGCATAGAGGAGATACAAAGAAAAGTACATTCATTATGGGGGTTGTAATGGGGAGATAGGTTGTGTTTTTGGAAACCATATGTTGGCAGCATTTTTCTGTTTTATTTAAAGTAAATGTATGCCAATTTTCATCAAAATCGGATAAAATCTGTGGGTTTTTTAAATTATGGGGTGAAATGGGGAAGAAGGGGTGGTTTCGGGGTAGAAAGGGTAAGAGGATTGGGATTTTGTGAAACTAATGTCTATAGTACATTTCTATTTTTTTAATGGTATATGCATGCAAAGTTCCTTCGAAATCTGATAAAAAGTGTGGGTTTGTGTAAAAGTTAAGGGGTGGGAAGGGGGAAAGGAGATGCGTTTTTGGAAACCAAATGTAGGCAGTATTTTTCTGTTTGTTTTAAAATATGTGTGTTCGAATTTCCATCAAAATCGGATAAAATCTGTAGGTTTTTAAATTATGGGGAAGAGGGGGTGGTTTTTTGGAAATTTTATTTCTTAGGATCCATCCCAGACGCACACTTGACAAATCACCAAAGTTTTACCGTAATGGGATGAACGGTTTAGTAGCGCATGGAGGAGATACAAAGAAAAGTACATTCATTATGGGGGTTGTAATGGGGAGATGGGTTGTGTTTTTGGAAACCATATGTTGGCACAATTTTTCTGTTTGTTTTAAAGTAAATGTATGCCAATTTTCATCAAAATCGGATAAAATCTGTGGGTTTTTTAAATTATGGGGTGAAAGGGGGAAGAAGGGGCGGTTTTGGGGTAGGAAGGGTAAGAGGATTGGGTTTTTGTGAAACTAATGTCTATAGTACATGTCTCTTTTTTTAATGGTATATGCGTGCAAAGTTCCTTCGTAATCTGATAAAAAGTGTGGATTTGTGTAAAAATTAAGGAGTGGAAAGGGGAAAAGGGGGTGCGTTTTTGGAAACCAAATGTAGGCAGTGTTTTTCTGTTTAATTGAAAGTATATGTGTGCAAATTTCCGTACAAATCGGATAAAATCTGTTGGTGTTTTTTAATTATGGGATGTTATGGGGAAGAGGGGGTAGTTTGTTGGAAATTTTATTTTTTAGGAACCACTCCGGACGCTCACTCGACAACTCACAAACGTTTCACAGTAATCGGATAAAACTTGAGGTTTTCAATAAAAATTATTGGAAATTCAGAGTTGAGTTGGTAAAAGGGGAGAGGGATGGACTTTGGCAAAGACATTATTTTTCTGCTTATTTTAGAGTACACCAAAGCCAAGTTCCTTCAAAATCGGGTTACAATTCTAGCTTTATAATAAGAGACATTCGCAAAAATTTAATGCATGTAAAAGGGAAGAGGGGTTGGATTTTTGAAACCATATATAGAAAGTAACTTTCTGTTTGTTTTGAAGTATATCTGTGCCAATTTCCATAAAAATCGGGTAAAATCTGTGTTTTTTTTAAATTATGGGGTGCTAGGGGAAAGGGGGTGGTTTTGGGGTAGAACGGGTGAGAGGGGTTGGGTTTTTGTAAAACTAATGTCTACAGTATTTTTCTATATTTTAATGGTATATGCGTGAAAAGTTCCTTCAAAATTTGATAAAAAGTGTGGGTTTGTGTAAAAGTTAAGGGGTGGGAAGAGGGAAAGGGGATGCGTTTTTGGAAACCAAATGTAGGCAGTAGTTTTCTGTTTGTTTTGAAGTATATGTGTTCAAATTTTCATCAAAATCGGATAAAATCTGTAGGTTTTTAAATTATGGGGTGTTATGGGGAAGAGGGTGTGGTTTTTTGGAAATTTTATTTCTTAGGAACCATCCCAACGGCACACTTGAAAAATCACCAAAGTTTTACTGTAATCGGATGAACGGTTTAGTAACACATAGAGAAGATACAAAGAAAAGTACATTCATTTAGGGGGGTGGGAAGGGGGAGAGGGGTTGTATTTTTTGAAACCATATGTAAACAGTTTTTTTCTGTTTGTTTTAAAGAATATCTGTGCCAATTTCCATCAAAATCAGAAAAAATCTGTGTATTTCTTAAATTATGGGGTGCTAGGGGGAAGAGGGGGTGGTTTTAAGGTAGAACGGGTGAGAGGGGTTGGGTTTTTGTAAATCTAATGTCTGCAGTATTTTTCTATTTTTTTAAAATGGTATAAGCTGCAAAGTTCCTTCGAAATATGATAAAAAGTCTAGATTTGTGTAAAAATTAAGGGGGGGGAAGGGGGAAAGGGGATGTGTTTTTGGAAACCAAATGTAGGCAGTATTTTTCAGTTCGTTTTAAAGTATATGTGTGCAAATTTCCGTACAAATCGGATAATATCTGTAGGTTTTTTTCAATAATGGGGTGTTGTGGGGAAGGGGGGGGGTGGTTTTTCGGAAATTTTATTTCTTAGGAACCACCCCGGACATGCAGTCGACAACTCACCAAAGTTTCACCGTAATCGGACGAACGGTTTAGGAGCGCATAGAGGACAAACAGACAGACATTAATTTTTATATAATAGACTAGCTGACCCGGCAATGCTTCGCTATTGCTAGACTTGAGGTAGATTAAATGAATACATTTGAACGTTTGTGTTTAGTAAAGATTAGATATTTATGTATAAATTGTAATTACTGATTCATTCAATTCCTAGTTTATTGCAATGGTCTTGGATATGTAATATTTTTGGTGATTACAGTTACACTGGCAGTTACACCGGCAAAATTAAGGGGATGTAAAGGGAATGAGGGGTTGTATTTTTGGAAACCATATTTAGGTAGTATTTTTCTGTATATTTTATAGTATACATGTATCAATTTCCATCAAAATCGGATAAAAGATGTGGGTTTGTCTAAATTAGGGAGACGTGAAGGGGATGAGCGGGTGAAACTATATGTAGGCAGTACTTTTCAATTCGTTTTAAAGTATACGTGTGTAAATTTATGTCTAAATAAATATGATTAAATCTGGGTATGTTTAAATCAAGGGCTGTAAAGTGCTGGAGGGGCTGGTTTTTCTGAATTTTTATTTCTTAGGAACCTTCTCCGACGCGCACTCGACAACTCACAAAGGGTTCACAGTAAGCGGATAAAACTAGTGGGTTTCAATAAAAAATCATTGGAAATTGAGAGGGGAGGTGGTAAAAGGGGAGAGGGATGGACTTTGGCAAAGACATTATTTTTCTGTTTGTTTTAAAGTACACGTAAGCAAAGTTCCTTCAAAATCGGGTTACAATGCTAGCTTTAAATAAGAGACATTCACAATAATTTAAGGGATGTAAAAGGAAAGAGGGGTTGGATTTTTGAAACCATATGTATTGAGTATTTTTCTGTTTGTTTTAAAACATATCTGTGCCAATTTCCATCAAAATCTAATAAAATCTGTGTATTTTTTAAATTATGGGGTGCTAGGGGGAAGAGGGGGTGATATTGGGGTAGAACGGGTAGGAGGGGTTGGGTTTTTGTAAAACTAATGTCTACAGTATTTTTTCTATTTTTTTAATGGTATATCCGTGCATAGTTCCTTCGAAATCTGATAAAAAGTGTGGGTTTGTGTAAAAGTTAAGGGGTGGGAAGAAGAAAAGGGGATGCGTTCTTGGAAACCAAATGTAGGCAGTATATTTCTCTTTGTTTTAAAGTATATGTGTTCACATTTGCATCAAAATCGGATAAAATCTGTAGGTTTTTAAATTATGGCTTGTTATGGGGAAGAGGGGGTGGTTTATTGGTAATTTTTTTTCTTAGGAACCATCACGGACGCACACTTGACAAATCACCAAAGTTTTACCGTAATCGGATGAACGGTTAGTAGCGCATAGAGAAGATACAAAGAAAAGTACATTCATTAAGGGGGTGGGAAGGGGGAGAGGTTTTTTTTTTTTAACCATTTGTAGACAGTATTTTTCTGTTTGTTTTAAAGTATATCTGAGCCAATTTCCATCAAAATCGGATAAAATCTGTGTGTTTTTTAAATTATGGGGTGCTAAGGGGAAGAGGGGGTAGTTTTGGGGTAGAACGGGTGAGAGGGGTTGGGTTTATGTAAAACTAATATCTACAGTATTTTTTTTTAATGGTATATGCGTACAAAGTTGCTTCGAAATCTGATAAATGTGTGGGTTTGTGTAAAAGTTAAGGGGTGGGAAGGGGGAAAGGTGATGTGTTTTTGGATACGAAATGTAGGCAGTATTTTTCTATTTGTTTTTAAGTATATGTTTTGAAATTTCCATCAAAATCCGATAAAATCTGTAGGTTTTTTCAATTGTGGAGTGTTACGGGGAAGAGGGGGTGTTTTTTTTTTTGGAAATTTTATTTCTTAGGAACCATCCCAGCGGCACACTTGATAAATCACCAAAGTTTTACCATAATCGGATGAACGGTTTAGTAGCGCATAGAGAAGATACAAAGAAAAGTACATTCATTTAGGGGGGTGGGAAGGGGGAGAGGGGTTGTATTTTTTGAAACTATATGTAAACAGTCTTCTTCTGTTTGTTTTAAAGTATATCTGTGCCAATTTCCATCAAAATCGGTTAAAATCTGTGTATTTTTTTAAATTATGGCGTGCAAGGGGGAAGAGGGGGTGGTTTTGGGGTAGAACGGATGA
Organism: Vandiemenella viatica; assembly: GCA_031002005.1. NCBI lineage: Eukaryota > Metazoa > Arthropoda > Insecta > Orthoptera > Morabidae > Vandiemenella > Vandiemenella viatica. The sequence goes on along the minus strand of JARYHS010008074.1, from coordinate 210,478,239 downwards.
GAGGGGTTGGGTTTATGTAAAACTGATGTCTGCAGTATTTTTCTATTTTTTTAAATGGTATATGCGTGCAAAGTTCCTTCGAAATATGATAAAAAGTGTAAATTTGTGTAAAAATTAAGGGGTGGGAAGGGGGAAAGGGGGTGCGTTTTTTGGAAACCAAATGTAGGCAGTGTTTTTCTGTTTATTTTAAAGTATATGTGTGCAAATTTCCGTACAAATCGGATAAAATCTGTAGGTTTTTAGATTATGAGGTGCTATGGGGAAGAGGGGGTGGTTTTTTTGAAATTTTATTTCTTAGGAACCATCTCGGACGCACACTTGACAACTCACCAAAGTTTTACTGTAATCGGATGAACGGTTTAGTAGCGCATAGAGAAGATACAAAGAAAATTACATTCATTAAGGGGGTGGGAAGGGGGAGAGGGGTTGTATATTTGAATCCATATGTGTGCAGTATTTTTCTGTTTGTTTTAAAGTAAATGTGTGCCAATTTCCATCAAAATCGGATAAAATCTGTGGGTTTTTTAATTATGGGGTGAAAGGGGGATGAGGGGATGGTTTTGGGGTAGAAAGGGTGAGTGGTAAAACTAATGTGTACAGTATTTTTCTATTTTTTAATATTATGTGTGTGAAAAGTTCCTTCTAAATCTAATAAAAAGTGTGGGTTTGTGTATATATTAAGGGGTGGGCAGGGGGTAAGAGGGTGCGTTTTTGGAAACCAAATGTTGGCAGTTTTTTTCTGTTTATTTTGAAGTATGTGCGTGCAAATTTAAGTAGTAATCGGATAAAATCTGTAGGTTTTTTTCAATTATGGGGTGTTATGGGGGAGAGGGGGTAGTTTTTTGGAAATTTTATTTCATAGGAACCACCCCAGACGCGCACTTCGACAACTCACCAAAGTTTCACCGTAATCGGACAAACGGTTTAGGAGCGCATAGAGGACAAACAGACAGACAGACAGATATTGATTATTATATAATAGACTAGCTGACCCGGCAATGCTTCGCTATTGCTAGGTTAAATGAATACTTTTGATCGTTTGTATTTAGTAACGATTAGATATTTATGTATATATTGTAATCACTGTTTCATTCAATTTCTAGTTTATTGCAATGGTCTTGGATATGCAATGTTTTTGGTGATTCCAGATACACTGGCAAAAATTAAGGGGATGTAAAGGGAAAGAGGGGTTGTATTTTTGGAAACTATATTTAAGTAGTATATTTTATAGTATACATGTGCAAATGTCCATCAAAATCGGATAAAATATGTGGGTTTGTCTAAATTAGGGAGACGTGAAGGGGATGAGGGGGTGAAACTATATGCAGGCAGTACTTTTCAATTCGTTTTAAAGTATACGTGTGCAAATTTTGGTATAAATATGATTAAATCTGGGTATGTTTAAATTAAGGGTTGTAAAGTGCTGGAGGGGTGGTATTTCTGAATTTTTATTTCTTACGAACCTTCTCCGACGCGCAAACGACAACTCACAAAGGTTTAACAGTAATCGGATAAAACTTGTTGGTTTCAATAAAAATCATTGGAAATTCAGAGGGGAGATGGTAAAAGGGGAGAGGGATGGACTTTGGCAAAGACAGTATTTTTATGTTTGTTTTAAAGTATATCTGTGCCAATTTCCATCAAAATCGGTTAAAATCCATGTATATTTTAAATAATGGGGTGCAAGGGGGAGGAGGTCGTGGTTTTGGGGTAGAACGGGTGAGAGGGGTTGGGTTTTTGTAAAACTAATGTCTACAGAATTTTTCTATTTTTTTAATGGTATGTGCGTGTAAAATTCTTTCGAAATCTGATAAAAAGTGTGGGTTTGTGTAAAAGTTAAGGGGGGGGAAGGGGATGCGTTTTTGGAAACGAAATGTAGGCAGTATTTTTCTGTTTGTATTAAAGTATATATCTGTGCCAATTTCCATCAAAATCGGATAAAATCTGTGTGTTTTTTAAATTATGGGGTGCTAGGGGGATGCGGGGGGTGGTTTTGGGGTAGAACAGGGAGAGGGGTTGAGATTTTGTAAAACTAATTTCTACAGAATTTTTTAATGGTATGTGCGTGCAAAATTCCTTCGAAATCTGATAAAAATTGTGGGTTTGTGTAAAAGTTAAGGGGTGGGAAGGGGGGAAGGGGATGCGCTTTTGGAAACGAAATGTAGGCAGTATTTTTTCTGTTTGTTTTAAAGTATATGTTTTCACATTTCCATCAAAATCGGATAATATCTGTAGGTTTTTTAAATTATGGGGTGCTAGGGGGAAGAGGTTGTGGCTTTGGGGTAGAACGGGTGAGAGGGGCTGGGTTTTTGTAAAACTAATGTCTACAGTATTATTCTATTTTTTAATGGTATATTCGTGCAAACTTCCTTCGAAATCTGATAAAAAGTGTGGGTTTGTGTAAAAGTCAAGGGGTGAGAAGGGGGAAAGGGGATGCGTTTTTGGAAACCAAATGTAGGGAGATTTTCTTTTGTTTGTTTTAAAGTATATGTGTTCAAATACCCATCAAAATTGGATAAAATCTGTAGGTTTTTAAATTATGGGGTGTTATGGGGAAGAGGGGGTGGTTTTTTGGAAATTTTATTTCTTAGGAACCATCCCAGCGGCACACTTGAAAAATCACCAAAGTTTTACCGTAATCGGACGAACGGTTTAGTAGCGCATAGAGAAGGTACAAAGAAAAGTACATTCATTTATTGGGATGCGAAGGGGGAGAGGGGTTGTTTTTTTTTGAAACCATATGTAAACAGTTTTTTTTCTGTTTGTTTTAAAGTATATCTGTGCCAATTTCCATCAAAATCGGATAAAATCTGTGTGTTTTTTTAAATTATGGGGTGCTAGGGGGAAGAGGGGGTGGTTTTGGGGTAGAACGGGTGAGAGGGGTTGGGTTTATGTAAAACTAATGTCTGCAGTATTTTTCATTTTTTTAAATGGTATATGCATACAAAGTTCTTTCGAAATATGATAAAAAGTGTAGATTTGTGTAAAAATTAAGGGGGAAGGGGATGCGTTTTTGGAAACCAAATGTAGGCAGTATATTTCTGTTTGTTTTAAAGTATATCTGTGCCAATTTCCATCAAAATCGGATAAAATCTGTGTGTTTCTTTTAAATTTTGGGGTGCTTGGGGATAAGGGGGTGGTTTTGGGGTAGAACGGGTGAGAGAGGTTGGGATTTTATAAAACTAATTTCTACAGTATTTTTCTATTTTTTTTAATGGTATGTGTGTTCAAAATTCCTTCGAAATCTGATAAAAAGTGTAGATTTGTGTAAAAGTTAAGGTGTGGGAAGGGGGGAAGGTGATGCGTTTTTGGAAACCAAATGTAGGCAGTATTTTTCTGTTTGTTTTAAAGTATATGTGTTCACATTTCCATCAAAATCGGATAAAATCTGAAAGTTTTTTAAATTATGGGGTGTTATGGGAAGAGGGGGTAGTTTTTTGGAAATTTTATTTCTTAGGAACCACCCCGGACACGCACTCGACAACTCACCAAATTTTCACCGTAATCGGACGAACGGTTTTAGGAGCGCATAGAGGACAAACAGACAGACAGACAGACATTGATTTTTATATAATAGAAGACTAGCTGACCCGGCAATGCTTCGCTATTGCTAGACTTGAGGTAGATTAAATTGAACATTTGTATTTAGTAAAGATTAGATATTTTTGTATAAATTGTAATTACTTTTCCATTCAATTTCTAGTTTATTGCAATGGTGTTGGATTTGCAATGTTTCTGGTGATTCCAGTTACACTGGCAAAAATTAAGGGGATGCAAAGGGAAAGAGTGGTTGTAACTTTGGAAACCATATTTAGGCAGTATTTTTCTGTATATTTTACAGTATACTTGTGCAAATTTCCATCAAAATCAGATAAAAGCTGTGGGTTTGTCTAAATCAGGCACACGTGAAGGGGATGAGGGGGTGAAACTTCAATTCAGGGTGGCCACAGACCTGGAAAACCTGGAAAATATGGAATTATCAGGGAATTTAAAGCCACCTTGAAATATCATGGAAATATCAGGGAATTCAAGTAATTCTAAAAAATTATCAGGGAATTTTAATTGCAACAACCCAAAATTTGATAATTTTTTGATAATTTATTATAATATTGAACTTTTGCATTAAATAATTCAGCTTATATATTTTTGACATAAAATAGCCAACAAATACCGCATTTACACTAGCAATATGTATCTCGTCTCGCGTCTCATCGAGGTTTGACGACGAGATGTTCGTGCGCGAGCACTAACATGAACTCTCTCTGGAACTCAGCATTTGAAATTATTTTTTTAAAAAAGGTGGATGACATCTAAATCATGTAAACTCAGAAGTTATATTTTTTACTGAATAAATCAGCAATCGTAGAGGAGTAAGTATATAAAGATGTTTTTATGTTTCACTAAACAGTTTTACCATTTCAAGCAAAATTTGAAACAGATGTTCCAAAAAAATTGAATTTGTGGAGAGTCTTCGAAGTCCTGTAGAATGTCACAAGCTCGTTTTGAACTTCTTCTGAGAAAAATTTAAACTTTAATATCAAAACAAAAGCCTAGATTCAATATACCAATGCCAGCAAAAATGTGAATAGCGAAAATTATACGGCTTTATAACTTTTTTGTATTAATGATATAAGCAGGAACAACATAATATGTAAGATCCTAAATAGATAGGATTTATAAAGTTTTGCATCATTCAGAGCTCTTTCAAACGCTGAATCTATGTCACAGTATAAACATCGTGCTTGTGCCTTGCTCCAAATAAACCACTGCCAAGGCGAGCGGCACAGGCAAGCAACCACACAAAGTGAACCAACACGATTGCATGGTTTATACCAAACTCGTGTTCATGCTATCTTGCGTAGACTCACGGAATCTTAGGCGAAAGTGTTAACTCGGCAACAGAAGAAATTGAAAATGGAACAAAAAAAGCTACAATAACTGAACCAGAAGATTTGAAAAGAAAAGTGTAGCAAATGAAAAAAGGCATAAAATATCTAAGCTGTTGACTGAGTCAAGCTACTGATGAACAATTTAAAAATCTTAAATTATTTTATCCACCAAATATTGAAAGATTACTAATTTGTTTTAGTTCATATTAGTCATTTGACCTATCTTCTTTTTGTGCTACTCATTTTTAATTATGCTTCATAAGATTACAAAATTAGTTATAAAATTTTCAAATAAACATTCTTAAACATGTTTCTTTTTCTAATTTTTTTAGTTTTATACCAGATTTAATTATTTAGAATCAAAATCTAATTAAAACTTTAAATATCTTAACCATGCAAATAAAGTTTCTAAATCAGGGAAAAATATGGCAAATTTCTCTGGAGAACCTGGAAATATCAGGGAATTTTTAAATCATTACCTTGTGGCCACCCTGCAATTCGTTTTAAAGTATGTGTGTGCAAATTTTGGTCTAAATACGATTAAATCTGGGTATGTTGAATTTTAGGGTTGTAAAGTACTGGAGGGGGTGGTTTTTCTGAATTTTTATTTCATAGGAACCTTCTCCGACGCGCACTCGACAACTCACAAGGGTTTCATAGTAATCGCATAAAACTTGTGGGTTTCAATAAAAATCATTGGAAATTCAGAGGGGAGTTGGTAAAAGGGGAGAGGGATGGACTTTGGCATAAACATTATTTTTCTGCTTATTTTAGAGTACACCAAAGCCAAGTTCCTTCAAAATCGGGTTACTATTCTAGCTTTATAATAAGAGACATTCGCAAAAATTTAATGGGTGTAAAAGGAAAGAGGGGTTGGATTTTTGAAACCATATGTAGAAAGTAACTTTCTGTTTGTTTTAAAGTATATCTGTGCCAATTTCCATTAAAATTAGGTAAAATTTGTTTTTTAAATTATGGGGTGCCAGGGGGAAGAAGGGGTGGTTTTGGGGTAGAATGGGTGAGAGTGGTTCATTCTTTTGTAAAACTAATGTCTACAGTATTTTCCCATTATTTAAATGGTACATGCGTGCAAAGATCACTCGAAATCTGATAAAAGTATGGGTTTGTGTAAAAGGTAAGGGGTGGGAAAGGGGGAAAGGGGATGAATTTTTGGAAACCAAATGTAGGCAGAATTTTTCTGTTTGTTTTAAAGTAATGTGTTCAAATTTCCATCAAAATAGGATAAAACCTGTATTTTTTTACATTATGGGGTGTTATGGGGAGAGGCGGTGGTTTTTTGGTAATTTGATTTCTTAGCAACCATCTCGGACGCACACTTGACAACTCATCAAAGTTTTACTGTAATCGGATGAACGGTTTAGTAGCGCATAGAGAAGATACAAAGAAAAGTAAATTCCGTGAGGGGGGTTGGAAGGGGGAGAGGGGTTGTATTTTTGGAAACCATGTGTAGTCAGTATTTTTCTGTTTGTTTTAAAGTAAATGTGGGCCAATTTCTATCAAAATTGGATAAAATCTGTGGGATTTTTTAAATTATGGTATGCAAGGGGAAGAGGGGATGGTTCTGGGATAGAAAGAGTGAGAGTTAGAACTAATTTCTACGATGTAGGATCGTAATTTTTCACGGCGTTGAGTATTAATATATTTTTCTCGGGCATCCAGCCGTGTTAATATGATATATTAACACGGCCGGAAGCCCGAGAAAAATATATTAATGTCTACGATGATTTTCTATTTTTTGTTAATATTATGTGTGTGCAAAATTACTTCGAAATCTAATAAAAGGTGTGGGTTTGTGTAAAAAATTAAGGGGGAAGGGGGTCCGTTTTTGGGACCCAAACATAGGCAGTATTTTTCTGTTTGTTTTAAAGTATATGTGTTCAAATTTCCATCAAAATCGGATAAAATCTGTAGGTTTTTAAATTATGGGATGTTATGGGAAGAGGGGGGTTTTGTAAATTATATATCTTAGGAATTGTCCTGGACGCACACTCGACAACTCACC